>VZSZ01008393.1:114069-158058 GCA_013398815.1 Ibidorhyncha struthersii | reverse complement strand
AGGAGAAGGAGAAGGAGAAGGAGAAGGAGAAGGAGAAGGAGAAGGAGAAGGAGAAGGAGAAGGAGAAGGAGAATCGTCTCAGTCTCCATTTTTAAGCTCTCTTTCAGGACAGATGACCTTCTGACCTTCTACGGTGGTCTTCTATGATGGGATTACAACGTTGGTGGATAAAGGAAGAGCAACAGATATCATCTACCTGGACTTATGCAAAGCATTTGACACTGTCTTGCACAACATCCTTGTCTCTAAACTGGAGAGACATGGATTTGATGGATGGACCACCTGGTGGATAAGGAACTGGATGGATGGATGCACTCAAAGGATTGCAATAAACAGCTCGATATCCAAGTGGAAACCAGTGATGGGTGGTGTTCCTCAGGGGTCGGTACTGGGACCAGTGCTGTTTAATATCTTTGTCAGCAACATGGACAGTGGGATTGAGAGCACCCTCAGCAAGTTTGCTGATGACACCCAGCTGTGTGGCACGTTTGACACACTGGAGGGGAAGGGTGCCATGCAGAGGGACCTGGACAGGCTTGGTAGGTGGACCTGTGTGAACTTCATGGGGTTCAACAAGGCCAAATGCAAGGTTCTGCATGTGGGTCACGGTAATCTCAAGCCCAAATACATGCTGGGCAGAGAATGGATTGAGAGCAGCCCTCAGGAGAAGGACTCAGGTGGATGAGAAGCTCAACACAAGCTGGCAATGTACACTTGCAGCCCAGAAAGCCAACCACATCCTGGCTGCATCAAAAGCAGTGCGGCCAGCAGGTCGAGGGAGGTGATTCTTCACCTCTTCTCTGCTCTTGTAAAACCCCACCTGGAGTACTGCATCCAGCTTTGGAGTCTCAGCACAAGAAAGACATGTTCCTGTTGGACCAGCTCCAGAGGAGTGCTACGAAGATGATCAGAAGCACCTCTTCTATGAGGACAGGCTGAGAGAGTTGGGGTTGTTCAGCCTGGAGAAGAGAAGGCTCCGGGGACACCTTTTAGCAGCCTTTCAGTATCTGAAGGGGGCCTACAAGAAAGCTGGAGAGGGACTTTTTGCAAGGGCATGTAGTGATAGGACAAGGGGTAATGGCTTCAAATGAGAAAATGGTAGATTTAGACTAGATATAAGAGTGAAATTTTTCACTATGAGGGTGGTGATGCAGCGGCACAGAGAAGTTGCAGGTGCCCCATCCCTGGAGGTGTTCAAGGCCAGGTTGGGTGGGACTTTGAGTAACCTGGTCTAGTAGAAGGTGTCCCTGTGCATGGCAGGGGGGTTGGAAACAGATGATCTTTAAGGTCCCTTCCAACCTAAACCATTCTATGATTCTATGATTCTATGACTGATTTTCTAAAATGTTTCTATGGCAGACGGACAGTTGGTTCAGTTTAAACACTGAGTGGTATCCAGTAAAACTGAAGGACAAATGTTACATCATATTTACAGTATTTCCATGGACACAATGTGACAGCCACTCTGGGCAGACATATAAGGGCACTAAGGACCCTCAGTGCTGGAAAAAAATGTATTTAAAAAACATCCCCACAAACAAGTACAGTTTCAGCTAACAATCCTGCTCCAGACATATCCCTGCTGTAAGAGCGCCTATAGTCAGTGCCTCAGTTTCAAGCAGGGGTTTGTATTCTTCAGAGGGTAACGATAACACTAAGATGTGCCCAATTAGCTGGTTTTTGCTGACCCCAAGCTCTGCATAAAAAACTGCACAGACTGTATGAACCTAATTGTAAGACCCAGGTTGCATTGATCAGTCTACTGAGAAGGAGGTATCCAGTGGGCTGCATAACACAGGAAAGTAAACGTCTTTGACTGTAGCTCTTTGAGTCGCAGGTAATATCAGTATGAACTAGATGACAGTGTTTCTCTCAGCTCCCTGCCTTCTTACCACAACACTGCAGTGTTTCTTTTTCACGTGTGGGGACACATGAACAATTTTTTCCTATGAAATGGCATTGAGAGAGACGTGGGTGATCTAGTTGACCAAGGAGAGCTGAGTTCTTCCATTCTAACTTAAGTCATATTTGGTGTTGAAGTGAGAGAGTCCTAGAGATATTTAATCTCATCTGAAAACAGTAAAATTAAACATGTTCTTGAAGTGCTTTTTGCCATCCTTTAGACTGATAGAGACCCTATACCATTCACTTACTGACATGAGATGCAAAATTTTTGGGTGTCAAAGCAAAATGAAATCTTTCCCAACTAGAATGAAAAAGAGACAATAAAGTGATTTGTCCGTAAAAAAAAAAAAAAAAAAACAAAACAACAATTTAAGGAGGTCTCATCAGCTGTTTCTCACAGAGACAAGGAAGACAGTGCCATTTACAAGTACACCTCAGCCTTTGTCTGGAGTAATATGGACAAGGCTGATTATGCATTTACAAGAGAATTAGTTTAAAATAGGAGAGGAAAGCTGGAAGGGGGCATAAGTCTAGGAATAAGTAAAGTGGTCTACAAATAGGTTTGGGAGTGGAATGCAAAAGAGAGACAATCTGAATCATAATGTTAGCATGAATAAAGATATATAAGTTATCCATCAGAACATTTAGGCTGGAAATAGGGATATGATCATATGTTTTAGGAAGGGGCTGACCTATATAAAGCAGGATTCACCATCCAATTCCATGTGCCTATGATACAGGCTGTGCAATCTCCTTAGCTATTCATGTCTCATTATATATGACACATCCTTCTTGATTCACATTAGCCACAGAATGCTGTTTTTTGCTGACTGCATCTTTCTCTTAAAAGACATTAAAAGGGGTGAGGGAAGTGAGAAGAAAAACCCTTAACTGTGAAAGTAGAAAAAGAAAAAAAGAAGCTTAGTGCAATGTGTGCATGTGTGTGCTCATTTGCAGATGTCCCTAACGCTAAACACAGTGTAAAACGTTTAGTCAGAAATGGATTAAGACATCAGGCTGGAACTGAAATTCAATTTTTTATCTGTCTCACAGTTCTTAATGGATTTGAGATTTCTTTGCTTATAAAGTGTCTCAGAAAATGCATTGAACACTAAGAGAAAACTTAAAGTCAACCACCTCACCTTATAACAACCTTGCCTGAGAGCTGTGTCCTCAGACATATGCTAGCAGTAATTTTCCTGTTGTTTAAACACAGAACAGGTAGATGCTGGGCAAGGTCTCAGAAAGAGTTCATTTGTTAGGCTCAGTGGCTCCAGCCTGGGACAAGGGATTGAATTTCTAGGCCACAAAGACCAAGCACTTAGTCTTTGACCTAGTGACTAATCCAGTTACTCCTTGGAAGAACATCCCACCCAGAGGCATATCTTGAAAGGCAGAGTCCATGCTAATCAGTGCAATAGCATGACCTACATCCTACCGCAAAAATCCATGTATGTGAAATATCCCTGTGAGGCCCGGGGCACTCCAGAGGTTAAAATAAGAAACATATTTACTTAATAGTTAGCTAAAGCCCTAAGAAAAGCTTTTATAATTATACAAGCTCCCAACCTCTTTTTCATCCCCCTTTCTTCCTCCTTCCTCTGAAACCACAAAGAGAATACACACCAAAATGCTTGTTTAGGGCACAGAAAGGCATCGAGTTAGATCTTTTGGGGTTATGTGATGAGATGCAATTTACTGTCTCAAAGGTCAGAAAGTGTGATGAAAAATGAATCAAGAGACCAGGAGAGAAACCAAACGAATTTCAGCAGTAGAGAACAGCAGAGCAGAGACTCTTGCAGACACAACTAAGGCAAGGTAATACCTTTACAGAGCAGGACAGGGGTCCAAAGCCTGTTCAGTTCACCCTGGTTACCGTGCCAAGATGTATGCCTGAGTGAGGTGAACAAGGGTCAGGCAAACAGGTATTTCTTACCAGCAAATGCCACAAAAGATGCTTCCGTTTACAGATACAACCAGCTCTGGTTCTCCCATAGACTGCCCTTGAACTGCATTATTTTGCTAAGCAGAAGCCAAGTTTTAGCTGCTGAACACACAGTCAAAGCACACAGAGCACCTTTTGCTCAACAAGAATAATGTACTTTAAAAGCAATATGCTCTAAAAATATAATAAAAAATAACTTCTCAAAAATCCCAGCAAGAGAGTAAGGTTTTGTTATCGCCTATACATAGAAGACAAAATAGAACTAGCTAGAGAAGGTGGATCCCTAGGATTTGCTCCAGACATCAGTGTACTCTTCTATTCTAATACTGTTCCCAGTTTTCCTAGAAAAAAATACCAGCATTCCCCCTGAGTGTACCCATGGAAGATTTTCAAGGGCTGCAGTTATGTGTGATCTAAGATAGGGCTTCCCTGCCTCCAAATCAGAGCAGACCCAGAAATTTATTCTTTTACCATCCCTGAAAGACAGGACGGGCAGTGTTGTTGTGATAAAATTGTAAGTGGGAACAGAAGGTGCTGAGAAACTATGTCAAAAAGTTTTCACCAGAGTGGGGAACTGAATCCAAGTCCAACAGCCAAGAATAATCTTCCTTATTCTTTTCATAGTCTTCGTTCTATTATGATGTCAAAATATAGCGTAGTACTGAAATACAGAATCTGTGTGGTCACAAACTACTGCTATGTACTTTCCATATATCCATATACATAAATAAATCATAATGAATTTATGAAAATACTATATCAAATCATGATTTTGGTGCCTGAGAGGGAACTGAACCTCTCTGTAGTTCATAATTTTATTCTGGGTTTATTTTCACGTAATGGACATCTTTCTCCCCTTTGCCCACCTGTGGAAAAGTTAATGAAGCTTATGCTGAAGAGGGGAGGGTTAGAAACATTGATGATACTGACCCTGAGAAACCAGAATACTAGCAGAGGATATCAGCATGGGATTAAATTGGGTAAATGCAAAACACATAAGTAATCTGTAAGGAGTAATCTAAATTCTGAACAAAGTCTAACAGGGACTGGAATTAGGAAAGGAAGGCAACTCCCTTTAAATCTGGTCTTCATTACAAAGCCAACATCTCAAGAAGGGAAGCACTAAGCAGAGAACCAAAATATCTAGTAAAAAAGGAAAAAAATAAACAAAGAAAACCAGCTTTTGGATATTTTCAGTGCCTCATGGGGTAAAACAAGTAAAGAAGCAAGCAAACAAATGAAAACAAGAAAACAAGAGAGCTAAAACATTAAATTATTCACCTCTTTCATCCTTGTCATCAACCATTTTTATGTCTCATTTTTCCCTCACTCATGAAATACCTCACACCTTTATCAGTTTTGCTATGAAAACCATCTTCTCCAAGGGACATTAAAATTTTAAAAGATCAACTTTTTAACTGACTTTGCTGATTGCACCTTACAATTTAAACAACTCACTTATTTTGCCATCAGAAGACAGTAGAAAAGCAGAGAAAAGTTGGAGGAAAATAAAAAAGGAGAAAAGATAAAAGGAGGACAATAATGGGCAGACAGATGAACATTATTTGGCAAAGCCCTCTTATACTGCAGTAGAACTGCTTACATGTTAAGCAGATGTTGAAGTTTTTGTCTGGAGCAATACCTGAAAGAAGTGAGGGTGTGATGAAAACTCATTGGAGTCAGCAGGAAGTGTTCCATTGATTTCAATGACTATTGCTAAGCCCTAAATTTGACACGCTACAGAACAAGAATAGAGACACGTAGGTACCTATAAATATTTGCAGACTTGAAGTCCGTCCTACAGTCCATACGGAGAAACTTTAAGGGTATTTCAGCCACACTGATTTCTTTTGCATGCCACAGTATGAAAGACATCTGAACCTCTCCTTCCTTTTCCTGAGAACAAACACATTACCCTCTGATGCCAATACATCTTCTGTCATTTGACATTATTTCAGGTGACTTCTCTGCTATTCAATCATGTGAGATAGCCAGAAAGATAAATGCATTTGGGGATAGCAAAGAACAATACAGCTGTATTTTAATATGTCCTGGGTTTCTCTCTCTTTTTTTTTTTTTTTTTTTTATTTTTAATTCCTCCCTTTAAAGTTTACTTGACAACTGCATTTATTTCATGTTGCAGTTGTTACAGGTTAACAATATTGTTTTATCGGGAAACATTTATCTTCAGGAAGAAAGTTATCCTCATACAGGAGATATCTTATCCAAGGACAAATAGAAAGGGGAACGTTTCCAGAGGGTAATGTTAATGTCCCTAATGCTATAAAAATAAATGAAATCTGATTAACACCACTAGGAAGAAGTAAGTCATAGCTTGTATATAAAATATAGTTGCCTTGATTGGGAGCATTATTTTTTGGCAGTTTAAGGCAGCGCATTAAAAGATGTGATAGCATTAAAACTATGAAAAATACCTTAGTGCTTTGGCATTATAAATAGAGCTTGAAATCTGGGAACCTGGAGAGCTTTTAAAGTCAGCTTTTCTGCAGTGAGAAGAAAGTAACACACTGCACATCTGCATGTCCTCAGCTTTCTGGGAATGACATGGAAAATGACACTTACACTATAGGGAAAGTTGGGCTGTATGGCAATGGGGACTTTGGGCACCTCTTGTTCCTGGATGTTGATCCATCAGAGGGCTCCTCCAGATGCCAGTATACTTTAGAGCAGTTTCTGCTATGTTCCAAGATGTGTTCTTTGAAATGACCTTACCTTATACAACTTCTGAGCGGAGTGGAAAGACGTGAGAGGCTTTCCATATACCCTTTAACCTCCTCATCTCTGTAGAGGGTGGAACGCCCAAAGGTGAACGCTCAAACCTGCCAGCACATCGTTAAATCTGGATGACACTCTAACCAGAGACAAACATCTAAGATGTGAAGCCAGCCAGGGGTGGCAAGTCTGTCAGGAGAAGTGCCACCTTAGCAACAGAGCCCAAGGGCTGCTATCATCCTGCTGATCGGAGAATGACGGGACAAAGGCAGCTGAAAGTCACAGAAGAGACGGTGCTGATTTTACTCAAGCAGCCATTTTTCAAGCTCTTGAGATAAAGCAGGTTGCATGAGGACCCTGGTGAGGCAGTGCGCAATGAGCAGATGCCTTTTCTGTCCGAGCACAGAATGACTTTCCTTGTGAGTCTTAAGGCTGTGACAAGTAGCAGCAAAAGGCTTTTTATTCAGCCTCTGCACCGTTTATTCTCTGTTGTATTGTGATAAATGCATACGCAATCGCTTGTGCCTTGCATGCAAATTCAGGAAAAGTTATACTATAAGGCATATGCTCAAGGGGCATTGGGGAATCTTCTGAAGACACCTAAGGAATATAAGGAGGAAATAGTGAGGACAAGGAAGAAGAGCTCTTGGATTACAGCTCTTCCAAGAGGCACTTGAAAGGTAGCTCATATCCCATGAGCGTGCCTGAGGGCTTGAGACAGGGGACTCCAGAGAAGTAATGACCACAAGACAATATGCAATTGGATATGCAGCTGAGTCTTTCACAATTTCATCCACCAGGATAAAATTCCAGAAAGGAAACAACATGTATCCAAAACACAGAATAACAGTCGTCATCAAGCAGGAAGGCAAACAGAAATTCTTCATCAGGGCCCTGAGATCATTTGTTTCTTCCTTTGTTCCCTTGCTCTTCTATTTTACAACAAATTCAGAGGTATATGGAAACCAAGTCACCATTCTGGGCATCAGCAACTTCCAGGGCTATTTGAAAGAAATTTCCTCAGACACAAAACTGAAATCCTGGTGTCAGATCCAGATGTAGTTTTCAGATTCAAACAAAGTATGACTCTTGCTTGAAATAAGCTGGCAGCAAGTCCACTCCTGAGCCGGCCGCATAAATGCAGTCTTGTCCTTATATTGCATCTTGCTGCTATTGATAATCGTTAGTATGAAACCTAAGTGGAATGAAACAGGAAGGGATACCACGTTCCTCTTGTATCCTGTTATATCAATTTCAGGGTGCAACATTTTGAGCGAAGCTGGGATGGACTCCAAAGTTCCCTGTTAAGGAGATTTGCATTTTGACTGATTTGCATTGTGTAAATGACTTGAACACAAAAAATCCTCTCCTTCCCCCTCCCCTGCAACAAATAAATTAATGGGCCAGATTCAGCTCTGCTTTTCAGTGTCCATGAACATTCCTGTGGTAAAACTAAATACAGAGTTAACAATGTCTAAAGATTTTGCATCAGCTGTTATCATAATGCCAAAACACTGATGCAAAGAGAAAAATGGATATGGCTGCAGGGATCTACTCAACGAGTTAGACATCTGTTTTGGATCTACGTTGTAGGCATTAAGTAAAGGAAGCTTTCTCAAATACCTAAATTTCCTGTTGTTATATGGTCAACAGAAAGAAGCAGCGGACTTTGAAAACCTTCAGAGGTAGGTTTCTTAAGGATTTTAGGTACCTAACTTAGATAAATGAGGTCTCACTCTGGAGAGCTTCAGAGGTTTGTAACCCTCCACATTGCACGTAGGAACATTGTAGTAGGTGCCAAAAGTGTTGATAGACATAAAATATATAATGAGGCAGACTACGTCACACACTGCACGTGCATCTGCAGAACAGAAATGGAGAGCTACATTTTAAAATCAGAATTACAGCTGTAGGAAATTCTAGTTTTCTGCAAAAGCATTGAAGTACTTTGAAATTCATGTCATCAATAGAACAGGAAAAGAAGGATTTTCACTGGGAAGTGTCACTTAATGGAAACTGAAAAATTCCATGCAAATGTATGCCTGATCTTAGAGAAGAATGGAATTTAAAACAAAGATTTTTCTTCTCCAGTAGCCTGGTGTACAGGATACACTTGCAGTGAAAGAAAATTAAGGTTCAAGTCCCTGCTCTATGTATCCAGACAAGAACACAGATCTTCTGAGTGTCCTACTCAGTAGGTCACTGTATCTTTTGAAACAACTGCCATGAACTTCCAGTGAAAATTCTGCATATCTGGAAAGTTATTTTTTTTGTTCTTCTCAAAAGAAAATTTCATTAATGATTATTATGCTGTTGACACAAAACATCATAGTCAATCTGAAAACAAAGGGACCAAAAGAGTTCAGGTCATCTTTCTGTTTCATCTGTTCCACACCCCACCCCCCCACCACTCACCCTCCCCCGGTATCTCTATATTTTAATTATATTGATAAAGTGATGCAATGCTCCCTTCATGAGTGCACCTTGAGTGCAAAATAAAATCTTTATATCAAATATTTTATATCACAGACAGGAATGTTATCAATTCCAATATGGAAATAGGAATAATTATTGCAACATAAGGTACCTTTATTCACATGGTGGCCCTTTGCTTTAAGGATGACAGTGTGACTGATGTTAATTGAGAAACAGTTATTCCCCTGTGAAAAGAGGGAAAACCACCTACTCTCTAAGTAAGATATATTGCTTCATCTTTATTTATTGCATTCATATGCACTTAGGCACATCTTGGGGCTGCAGAACTAAACTGAACTAAACTTACAAGACTGTAGGGTCAACAGTCCTTGGCTCCGGCTGGATTTTCACAGTGCAGTGAGCCATGGCAGACACAGCCTTAATCTTAAGAGGTGAGGTCTGCCATTGCAAGTCTGCAGTTGGACTAATTTGAAACATGAACCACACGGAGGAGACTCCCAGCACTGGAAAAAGGCTAGTGTCTCCCTGGCAAATCCACACCTGCGTTCAGCTGCAGTGAGGAAAAGGAGAGATATGAACGGAGCCAAGAAGAAACTTTCCAAAGAGGAGCTATATGCTGAGATGCTGGAACAGGTTGAGGAGAGAAGGCTGGCTCTTGTTTCACATCCATTCCTGTTGCCACAAAATACAAAAGCAAAATTGTTTCCAGAAACAGGAGAGATCCATGGCCATGTCATTTCCCACCACTGAATTCATTTACATCATTAAGAATTAAAATCTTCATATTTCCATTATTTAAAATTTCCAAGTTAGCAAAGCCTGTAAGCTTTTGCTATTAAGCTTGTCCATACTTCAACATTTACATTTGCATCTCTTTTTCTGGTACATTATTCATTAGGTTATTTATCTATCTTTTTAATTTTTATGCCCATCTGCTTAATTATCTTCTTAGAGAGATTATCAATGCTTTCCATTTTCTTTGATGTCAATTTGAAAAGGGACAATGAGTTTACAGACAACTATCGTTTCAGCCATTTTGATGACATGCCTTGCCCTTTGACCAGCTTGGCAATCATCTGACCTTCCCTCCTGACCTTTGCATAATTACCTATCCAATTTCCTTATCACTATTCTTCCTTTCAGTACTAAAAGCAATATAACTGTGGTCACTGTCAAAGTCACGGTGACCTTGTTAGGACTCCCTCTATAGCCCTAACAAGATAACCAATTAAAGATTTATTCCTTTATCTCAATGTCAAGTAATTTCTAATACTCCTGTTATGTCTTCTTTTTTTCTTTGACTAAGTGTTAATTAACTTGACCAACTTTTCCTCTTTTGTATTCACCCATTATTTAAAACATAATAAAATATATCTGAATAGTTTTGTGCCTACATTTCCTCCAAGTATTCAGAAAGTCCAGTTACTTTCCAGACTCATTTTTTTGCTCTACTATGTAGTCCTTAAATACACACAAAGTCTAAGGAAACTTTGTGGAAGCAAAGTCTGTGAAGTTCTTCCACAAATCATTCCCAAGAATAAATACTAGGTCTTTTTCTAGATGGGATAGATGGAATAAGTATCTGCTTCAACTTGTTTTCAAGATAAGATTGGAGGATATTCTACCTGCCTTCCCTGCTGATTTCCTAAGTCTTTCAAAAACTCCAGGAGAAACAGATGGACCACTCCTGGACACCATTAGAGAAAATTATAACTGGCAAGAAAATAATTTCGCCTAGAGATTTGCTCATTTGCCATCCCTAACCTCTTCCTCTGCTTCTAAAACTTGCAGAGACCGTTATGTTCCATACCTTTCAGAGGAAGTTGCCTCCATACAGAAGTTGCCCTGATTTAAATGTATCAAAGACAAAGACAAAATAGAGGCAGGAAAGAAATAACGGACTAAAAGAAATGGGTCTTTCAAGTCCATATAGGTGCAATAGAGTGGGTTAATGAGATCTTCATACCAAGACAATCCAAGCTATTGCTGTATAGCATCAGTCTGGGTATCTATAGCCGCAGCCACGTTTACGCTGTTTTTAGCTTGAGTTAATAGGCTTTATGCGCACACGCAACTGGCTCAATTAAAGTCAGCTCAGCTGTCCCTGGCCTGTATCTCCTCTCAGGTCTGTTTCCAGGGGTAAGTTGTGAGGAGCCAGCTCAGGTGTATGCAGCCACAGGATACGCACGCCTCGGGAGAAGTTGAATCAAGGCTGAGAGTACAGGATCCGGCATGTTCTTCAGGGATATCAGGCAAGCTGGCTTTCAGAGAAAAGAGCCGTGTAAAGGAATATCTTCCAGAGGATGTCAGGTGAGACAGGCATTCTTTAGTCCTTTCATCTGAGTCCCAGACAAGCCATTACAATGAAAAATTGAAGTGAAACCTTTTGATAGATATATAAATTTTGAGGTCAAAAAGGACTATTCTGATTATCTACCCTGATCTGTGAATAGCAGTGCTGTGGGCTCTTACCACTCCCCTGTTAGACTATTTGCCATCCAAGAATATTTGCCTTGAAAGACGTAAGGTCTCATCAACAAAATTTCTCTGCAGCAAGTGCTCTTAAGTTTGCCATGTACCCCTCCGAAACTGCACATAAACAAAGTCAACAGATGTTAAATGTATGATCAATAGGCAAAGGCTGTAACTGAACAGCATTCATCTCTCCTTCAAAACTGACATATTCGTGGAGGGAATCAGTGCCAAAACAAATACAAGCAAAGCAATAGCCTGGAAATACTTTAAACATATTATTTGAATTCTCAGAAGTATAATTTTTAACTTAAAGTAAACATTGGCATGCAAACCTAACAGTCTGCATAATCCAGTCTTGAAGTGTAACTTTATTTGTTATGGGGATTTGCTCAAGGAAAGGGGGAGGGAGGTAGGTGGAAAAATAAAATAAAAACACCCCTCCTTCAAAAAAAAAAATCCTCTTCTCCTGCTACAAAGAGGCACGGGTTGTTTCTGCAATGCTACAGACGTTTCACAAGGTCATGGCAGTGACCGTCTCAAGCTGCTTTAGCAATTTGGAGGAAGGAGGGATTGAATTGTTATGCACTTGGATGTTCATCTGGCAGACTGGGATGAGTAGTCTTTGTTGCTGTTTTAATAGGAGTCAGAGGGTAGGACGTGCCAGCCAGATTTCCACCCTCGCACCCGCAGGCGCCGGGGGTTGTGGTATTGCTCTTATGTGAGGAAGGAAGGGCCACAACCCTCCTTCTTTGGGAGTCTCTTGTGTCACGCTGCGGCCCATCGGCTTTGCCTGAAATAGTGCCCGCTTCTGGCAATCTCCAAATAAAGTCTTTAATTAATGGGGAAACAAAAGCCTCTGAGGACTCTAGCCAGGGTGTGCTGTTAAATGGGAGATGCTGTGAGCACCTTTTCCAGCTGTAAAAGAAATGAGGAGAAATATATTGATGATATTTTAACAAGAGACCGTTCGCAAAACAGCCCTCCCTTGCTGGGGATCAGTTTTATGCCCTAGGGAAGAAGCGGAAATCTTAATGATTTGTCCCACCTAAATACTAGCCAATAACCTTAATTAACTAATAAAGTAGATGAGTCTTCTTGGCTTTATACGCATCAAGTCTCCATCTCAACAGTTATTTGACTTTCAGGTCTCAATATTCCTTGACCAGGCTTCCCTTTGACTGCATTATCTTCATTGCAGAACTAAAACTATCTAGTTTAATATCGTGCCCATTGGTATACTGTGATACACAATTTATACTTACCACCTGAAAAACAGAGGTCGACACTGTCGAAGTCTAGTCATTTTAAAGGAAAAATGAGTTTTGTCTCCCTTAAATTTATATACCTAAACTTGAAATGTTTCTTTGAATCTTATTATCTAGATTTTTCTCTCTGGACAGAGAACTAGAAACAATTTATGAAAAGATTCATTCTGTCCTGAGGTATCTTAGTAAAATGGGTAACATAAAACACCCTCAAAAGTACCTAGCTCAGTGGAAGAAAGAGGGCTCCTTGCAGACCAGCTTAAATTGGTATCTTGAATTCTAGTTGACCAATGGTGAGGTGGTGAACCTGACCCATACTGACCCATTTTGTGCACAAGGTCATGTTTGAACAGGTAATATCGTTTTCATTTACCAGTGGCAAAGCAACCAGAACTGGCAGCATATATGACAGGTTACACAGACAGCCCACAATAGATTTCTGCTTTCATATACTGCTTCATATAGAAAACAGAGTGGAATTTGTCTCCACTTAATATTAAATAATTAAATATTCATTGGAACAAAGAGACAACCTGGTTAAGTATTTAATGCTTTTGTATAGATCATATTTTAAGTCTCTGCCTTAACGACTGTTTAATTATTAATAGAAAGTGGAAGTTATTCAATAGGAATTTCTGAGAGACACCTACCTCCGTACTGTCACTGTCACAGGAACTCAGCCAATCTGCTGTGTTTGTGGCTCTTACCTGCACTGTGAAAATATGAGGATGAGTTCTGGACCTAACAGGAGAAGGACTTGAACTTAGATTCTTTCCATTCTTGGTAAGTCCCAGAAGCCATTGTACATGCCAAGATGGACNTTATTTTCAATGTTTTCACATCTTGGGAGCTCCTGGTTTCAACTGAAAGAGTCAGCAAAGATTTTAACCTGAGATTCTCAGCACTACTTTCGAACAGCAACACACTTTCATAGTGTGAATGCAGCCTCACAAACTACTGAATGATCAGGCCCATCTGCTATGATTAAAAATAAGATTACAGACATTGTTATTTAAAGAGAAGAAAAAAAACATTTAAAATCCCAATGTTTCTCCTCTTCCTCACTCTCTTAAAAAAAAAAAAAAAGAGAAAAAAAAAGAAAGAAAATAGTAGAAAACAAAAACTCAGCATAACCGAAAGCCAACTCACCTCAGGAAAATAATTTGGCATCAGCCTTTATCGACAGCTGCACTTCACTTCAGCACCTGTGTGTATCATTTCAGGTGATGAATGATTGGAAGGCTGTTTGGTATTAATGAAACACGTTGTGGCAAAGCATGTATTTATATTTACAGGACAAGTTTGAGTTGAACCTGTCTTATGAGACTCAGAACTTGGTGGTGAAGGTGGGATGTATTGGCTGTGCCTATATTATTAAACTTAGGAGTGCCTCCAAATTCTAAGGTCTGAGTAGATATGTTGGCCATGTCCCAACTTGGTGTTAAGGTAAGACCATCTCTGCCCTGTCCCAAAGTCCTGGTTTTCATTCAAAGGTAACACAATTTCATTAGAAACAGTGATGCTCACCAGCTGCTCTGTGATCGCCACGATCATTTAGCTAAAATCCCATGGCATTTCGTTTTGCACTCAAACTGTAGAAGCCCACAAGAAGAAAATCAAGATTTAGCTGTAAGAACCCACAAAAAGAAGTTAGATTCCTTTGTGCAAGGGAACTGAAATTTTGTAACTTGTGCGAGACAGCAAGTTAACCTAAATAGGCTGGCAACCTTAAAGAAAAGTATTAAACACAACGATTTCACTAAACTCTCAAGAGTGGTGTCTATGCGAAGCACGGAAAAAATATATGGCAAATAATAACTTCACTCAGTAAACTTCTGCAGAAATCAAAACTATTCACGGTGTTTGACGCAAATTAAGACATAATTTCAGCTGGGATAAAGGTGGGGAGTGGAAAGAGAACTAAAAGAACAAGTGGTCAAAGTAAATCATCTTACTATTGTATTTCAAAATGCCATTTTCACAAAGAGATTAACTGGCATCAGGGAAGAATCTTAAAGCAAGGATAAATAATAAACAAGCCAAACATTTCATAAGGCATTGGACAAAACACTTGTCCACTAAAACTAGAGAATTGTTTCACACACAAAAAAGAAAAGAAATTGTTTTGGATTAATCCAAGCTGAAAATGCTTTTTCTGGAGATTTTTATTTTTCTCATTAAATTGAAAGCTCTTCTTATTTGTACTGCTTTAAGATATTTATTTCCAGAAGCTTACTTCAAATCCCATTGAGATCAGCAAAAGACTATCAGGTGACATTAGTGAATGTTCATTTGAAGCCCATGAAAATAAACTTTCCTTTTTATTTTTTTTTTTTTTTGTGCTTTAAAAACTTTATGAAAGTTCTGTGAAAGAACAATGGTGAAATCAGGGAATGTTCTTTGTCTTCTTCTATTTTTTCTTTATTAACATTGCATTTTTGAGAGATTATATATGTTAAATGTTTAAAATGACTTACAAAAAGACAAAACAAACCAAAGCTTTCTTCTCTTCCCTCAGTGATACCTTTTTTTTGATATATTTGGCATAACATTATCATAACGCTAGAACTATGGATTCTTGGCTGGTGAAAATTCCAACAATCTAATTGATGGATCAACATCAGTTTATAGCTCTTAAAAGACTGCCCTACCATTTCTTCCAAGTCAGACGGTCATAGCACACAGAACAGGCTGCAACAGAATGGAGTGATGTTTACTCAGTCTAACATGCACTGATTCCAGGATACAGGAATACACTTGCTATGCATCAGTTCTGTTACCCAAGCTGTTTGCCTAGATATCGATGCTTAGATAATGCAACATTTACAGTGGAAAAATGAGCATTGATTAACAGGTATTTACTTTGACTGTTCTATCTGTTACTGAGGTTACATGTTGTAAAATATATATTTGTTCATTGGTACAGGATCAGTACTACCCCCTAATAGCTACTGTATTTATCTCAATTCCGGACTACTGTTAAAAGTGATCATATATAAGTTATCAAGTGCTAATTAAGAAATTCTTAAAATCTAAAGTCTAGAGGGCAATGCAGTCTTTGACACGCACTAAGCTGTCTCAAACACATCTCGACCTCCACTTATCCTTCAATTTGCTCAGCTGAGTCCTTCAAATGTACAACTTAGCTTGTCTGTATTAGAGTTTTCCAATGTGCTCCTTGGGGTTTGAAAACTGAAAAATTCTAGCAAAAGGGTTTTAACCTCAATGAAAACATCTTCAGGTCTCTTCTGTCTTACTACAAAGTACCTTTAAACATGAAGCAATTAGAGTGCTTGATGACAAGAAGGATCTCTGGTTCCCTAAGAGACAATGCCTGTGGTCTATCAGTGAAGCTTTAGGGTTGTATGTCTTCCAGGATACAGTGCAATCCTATCTGTGGTAAACTAGTTGATATGTCAGAATTAGTATAGCCACAAAGAAGAGTAAACTAATTTGACCCAGTAGAGTTAATTTCACAGTTAACATCTTATGCATATAAGGACATCTTTTTCTGTCATTAGAATTGTTTCTCCATCTTTCTCTTTATATCCCTCAAGCACGCATACGCCCACACACGCATACACACACAGGTATTTCAGCTTGAAATGGTGAAGATTGATGAAGTTGGTTTGTTTGGTTTGTTTTTTTTTTTTTTAATAGGGAAAAAATGGCTTTTTCTGAACTAGAAAGAAAAATCCTCTGGAAAAATGTATTTTAAGCTGATTGAAATTTGATTTTTACACTTTGTATTACACTGCATACTTACAATACACATAACAACAAGAAATTCAAAATGAAAAGCCATTTAAAAACAAAAAAAAACCCCACTTTTACTCAGGAATGGTAAAATTCAACTGTTTATATTGTCAGAAAAACATTTATTTAAAAAAGGATTTTCTGGGGATCTTTGCTGTAGTCTATGAAACAATTTTCAGTTCAAAGAACCGCTTAAGATGGGGTTACTGCTATCAAATGCAGTTGTATCTATTGACCTAAAATTTGTCTTCCTGAAAAATATGGTCTAATCGTGATTTTGTCATTGTACTTTAAGCTCATATTTGGAAATTAAAATGGAATATATTTTCACTAATTATAGCAACTATACTATTATTTTTACAAATGGTCTTTCATTTTGTTCATTTTTCAAGGTAATTCCATGTGTTACCCAAATAATTCTTTAGCAGAATTAAATGCATTTGCTTAATCACTACAGGTGTGATATTCCCAAATGAAATGATTGCTTTAAAATGAGTCTGATGCATGCCATTGGTGTCAAGGGGATTATCTATTTGCCTAGATCTAATTATGCTGAAGGGAATCTCAAATGCAATTAGCTGCTTCTCCCTTTTTCATATGGCAAGAGAAAATTAGCTGCTTAATTAATAACAAAAGCTTCTTGATTTTACCAATGGAAATTAAAACTGTGTGTTGATACTTTAAATAATGACAATATTTGAAGTTTGGTCGAAGTTTACTTGCTTGCAGAATACTGCACTTGTTTTTATTAAAAATCTGCATATAATGTTTAGATGGGAGATCATCTTGCCTAACCATTAACAGTTTAGTCCAAGCTATTCAATAGACGTAGTCTTTTGGAGTCAAGGAAAGCAGGTTTCTGTGCTGTTTGCAGGACACACATGGAATGATACCTGAGTTAACTATGAATTACATAGGTTTGAAAACGATTTGGACAGACTATTTTCACAGGTTTGAACTTAAGTTATAGCTAGTTAGGGTAGTTCTGCATAGTCAAACCTGAAGGATCAACGTGTTCCCCAAACACTGCAGTGTCTGAGCACCTTCTGGCCACCAAGCAGTACATCAGCGAGGTACAGAATTGTTGTGTTTTCCACTTTATTGCAGGTAAGCTGGGAAACTGAGATTTACATGACCTAAGACATGTTAAACCTGCTCTGAAAAAGGCAGTGAAACCCCATAACACTCATCAGCAGAACAGATACAGAGGGAACCACTCAGCTCTCTTTCTTCCACGAATTTTTTGAAGCGTCTGAAATGCAGCATCTGCTGCGTGTGCAACAGAAGGTTTGGTAAAGTGATCCTGGCTGCTACCTATGCGGCCACCCACAACGCCTTCCTCCCTCTGTGAGGAAGTAGACACAACAGGAGTGATGCTAATGTACCTTTGTCCAAAAACCAATTTATTTTTAGCAGCAGTTTTGCAGGATTTTCCTCCTCTGGGTTCTTCCTTGGGACTGCTGATTGCCTGCTACAGCCAATCTACGTCCATCACCTTAAGAGCTTTCTTTCTGTTTTTTTTCTACATGTACTTTCTCCATGTTATTCTTTTTGGAACGTACACATGGCTATCATAAATTATTAACTCTTACATTTTGCATTGTTAACCCTTTTTATGCTCCTTCAGAAATTTGCCTTGTTTCCAAGCTGTGATGCCAAGTCCTCACCTCTTAAATAAAAATCTTGACACCTGTCTCCCGAAGCATCACCACTGCTGTCAAATCTCACATAAGCAGGACTTTCGCTGAGCTACTCTTGATGAAGAGGTAAAAGGCATTAGTGGTTGGTCACTGGCTCTCAGCCATGATTACCAATACATTTTTTATCCAACTTAAATCCTTTTGCCTTTTTGAAGGGTTCAGTGGAATAGTAGAAGTCACAGAACTTCCACCGAGACCATGCCCTTTTTTCTTGTTTAAGCAATAGAAAGTCAAAGACCAGTGTATACTTTCAAGGACACAGTGTACACCTTTTTTGGAAAACAGAACCCCTTCTCTCCTGCTCTGCTTCTATCAGGTAACTCTAAGATGATTTCGATGCATGTATTGCAAAGGAGAGGAATTACAGAAAAAACACCTGTGTATTTTGCTATCATGTATTTTTTACTTACAAGGAGGATATAGGAATTAAAGAGATTCATTACCCTGAACACAGGCTGCACGTTATTCCTAGTCTTTCTGCTCCAGAGTCCAAGTTTGCGTAGTAAGGAACTCATGCAGGTGCAGCACACAACATGGGAGGCATACTTTTAATCTTCACAACACTGGAAACTGACCAGTCTCTCAAAAGAGTTTTTAACATGTTCAGGGTTTACCAAATTCATAGAGATTTAGCATATTTTTCTCTGACATAGGTTATGCCTCTCTCACAGTTGCCAGGAATGAATTATTTAAAACAAGCACATACCACTATGTAACACAATTAGCAGATCTTTCAATGAAACTATTTATATGTAAAAGCAATAGAAGAACCAGATTCAAAAAGCCACCTTGATACACATATCTGGTATATATTATGTGAATATTCCCCCGTCACAATTTTTCTCTTCTGCTTTCTCTGCTTCATCCTCACTCAAATCCTTTTTGTTTAAATTTTCAATTTGTTTCACTCTGCTTTCCCTTAGTAATCTTTCTCTGTGTCATCTTATTTATTCCTTTCTTAATAGTCTAATTGTGTTCAACTTCAAGGTGTATACCCAGTCCTTTAATGGTTCATCAGATTTTGAAGAAGACGAAACAAGATTGTTTACTGTTATTACGATACCTTTATTTTACTGTTTATTGGGAGGATGTATACTATGCCACATAAAATACTAATCTATTAGTATTTTACTTTATAATCACATCTTTTGTCAAGGCTGCTTTCTTATCCAAGAGGTTAGGCAAGCTGCAAAAGGTACAAGTCAAGATGGTTAAACCAGGCGATGTTCTTTGGGACACTGTAGTTGGTTAAAGAAAACTTTAAAAAAATCCTCCATACCCTGGAGGTAGAATTTGTCAAGATGATCACGTAATTGAAATTTTCTATGGCTGTTAAAAACCAAAAGAATAGTAGTTCTTCCCTCCAAATGAAATCTCACTGCCAGATTTGTATGACATTTCATGATCCAAGCTTAATTTGTTATACATTGTTCCCAGAAGGTGAGATGAGATTACATGGAGCCATACATTAGTTAGAAGATTTATTTTACACTTACCCACTCAAAGTTCCTTTCTAGTTATTCAAACAGAATAGAGCGATCTTGATTAGTTAATCTCTCTACATCAGCGGTTTTTCCACAGAGCACTTCACAGAAATGTTTTAAAATTTCACCACAATTAAAAAAGCAATTAAAAAGGATTATCAAAATCAAAGTTGATCTTTAATTACTGCCTATATCTAGATCTTTATTCCATGATATACGAGATAAAATACTCTTAAAAATGCTTTGTTAATAGCTTTTTATTATTGAGAACATAAGAAATTTCAGTCTTTTGAGGCACATCCCTTTTTAGATCAACTTCATTTTCAGGTTGTCATCGAAAACTTTATTTCCATCAATCTTGCCTTGCTATAGCTGAGTAAGCCATCCCTTTATCTTCTGCCCACCCTAAGAATTGGCCACCTTGCAATGACTTGAGTAGCGTGGTCAAAGTACAGCTGTAATTTCTCCAGTGAAAAATTACTCTTTATCTCCACCTTAGTGAGCAAATCTCCTTTGGCATCTGTACAGTCAAGTCTGCCTATGTGAATGCCTGCAATCAATGTTTGGTCATTTGGACTTCTAGAAATATTGCAGGACACCACTGCTCTTTTTCCTCACACCAGTACTGGCATAATGGTGTGTTAAAAGTCTTTGCAGTTTTACAGTTCCTGATGGAAAATAGCTGTTGTTGAGCAGAAGCAATGGCAGAATAACAGGAGGTTCTCCAAGGACGATTTCAGCCTGATTAGCTGTAGTATTTGGGTGATCAGCAGAGAAAAGAAGAAAAAATGCTAGTACTCGGGACTGTTCGGTGTTTGAACATGTTCACATTTAAGATTGTATCAGCAGTAAAAAAATCGTCAGTTTTTCACTGCCTCTCCTTCTTTTAGGAATAATGGTGCAGGATTCATAAGGGATGTGCCTTTTAATCTATGTTGCCTAAGCCATAGGAAGCTTTTTTATCCATATGGTATTAAAACAGTGTTAGAGAACAATGGGAAAAAATTCCAGTGCCCACATTACGGGGTCTGTGTTTGGGTTTGGCAGCAGGATTGCATCATCACAGAAAAATTCATATACATGTCCATTTTATACTTAAAGCACAAATGTCCGCCTGGCTATGGGTGATGTCAATGTCTCATCCTTTGAGGTATTTGGGGATAGGCTGTCCTAAGAGAATCCTCAAAAAACCTTAAAAGAAGCTCATGTCAATGACAGGAAAAAAGGCCCTGTTCTTTCTATCTAAAACTCCTCAGTGGCCTGCCACTGCAAGCCCTCACAGAACCGCATGTTTTCATTGAAGTAGGGTATTCATGTAGAAAAATGCATTGTATCCTGTATTTCACTGTTTATATTTTGATCATGAGCAGTGACAGGGAAGACCAGCATCTAAAATGAAAGACAACCTGGATTTTGCAGTTTTAAATCATTCTTGATGAACTTGCAGGATATACTTAGGCACATGAGAAATAATGAAGATATTTTGCTTCTTACATTTTTCTTCATTGAACCTATTTTGGAACAGAGGAGTAAATTGATAACAAAGAAGGATTTTCCATCAGTTTGCCAGATCTGCACAGTTAAGCAGAATTGAGATGAAAGTCATCCACATCTTACAATTTTAAGAAGTTTTTGATGACTGGCATAATTACAGGACTGGCAACATCTAGGAATGGGATAGAAAAGAGAAGAAAACTAATTATCTTATTATTTATACTTCAGCAGAGGTTAGAGGTCCTAAGTAATATACAGTATATGATCCTGAGCACAGAGAAGAGAAAATTATTTTGTCCTTGACAACGTTAAACTCAGCTATAACATCACGAAGTCTCTCACCCTGACCAAGAAAGGATCCCTTCTACCTCATTTTTGATTTATATTTATCTAGGCCTTTTTTAAAACTACCACTGATGAGGATTCCCACTGCCATTCTCCAGTAACTACTTACCTTTACATGTAGGAAGTTCCTCCTCCCCAATATTTAGTCTAAGTCTTTGGTAAAATTTAAGCCCACTACCTCTGATCACAGTAGACATGAAGAACAAACTATTCGCTTCCTTATTACTTTTTTTTTTTTTGAAAACGCTGATCATATACTTTTTAGAACTTGGGTTTTGGTGTAAATTGCAAAAAGAGTAGTTCTTTCAATATTTTCTCAAAAGTTAGATTTCTCTTCTTCTTCCTTTTTAAACACAGGTGATACACCTGTTCCTGTTGATACTCTACAATTTCTAAAAGATAGTTCCTCAGTTCTGAAGCTTGCTCCAACCAATTCCAAAAGTAGCCTAACAATTTGGACTTCACCAGCTCCAGGCAATTTGAAAATTTCCATGTACTGTCTAACTTGTTTTTCCTTACCTATTCTCAGTTGTTTTACCCTCTTTGTTAGTGGTATTAATTACATTAGCTGTTTCATTACCATTCGTTATTTTAGTTGAGATGTGAAAAATACTCTGGTGTTCTCAGCATCATCTGTCTATTGTTTTCATTCTCTCTTGAATAGCAGGTAAACTTTCTTTAGTCTTCTTCTTGTTAGTGATTTTATAGCAGATTGCCTTCTACTTATTATTTATATCCCTTCTAGCAGTACCTCGGTCTGTTACTTATCTTTCCTATTTTTACCCTTACATGGTCTATCTTGCATTCCTTTGTACTGGAGCAGGTTTGTCCTTTAATGTTATTTCTTTGAATAGCTACCAGCCTTCCTCCTAAAACCCCATTTTCCATTAGACCATACTTTTTTTTAAACAAATATGGAAAAATCTTCAAGGCACAATTTTTGAATCAACATACCTCATGCTATATTGATGAAGCTTTCATGTTGTACAACTTTCAGTTACTCTATATTGTGTAAGAAGTGAAGACATGCTAGTGAATTCTAGCAAACTTGGGACCTTTGGGTCTGATCTACATTATGATGTTAATACCTAAATTGATTCTGGACACCTAGGTAGGGTGGAATTCAGGTCCACATTTAAACCTCTTATATTTAGATTTGGGATTCATTTGTCATAATTTCAGCACTGAAAAGACACCTGGGCTCAAATCAGTTCCCATATGTTGATGAATAGTGCTATTTGAAATGCCTTAGGTTATCCCACCAGGTCCATTGTCATTGCTCTAGGAAGATGTCAGTCCACCACAAGTCCTGTATTGTATCTGCCATCCCCACACTGATGTCTTGGATACTCTAGAGCATCTCAAAGGGCACTAGATAATTTTGTATACAGAAATTAATCAAGCTTTCTTATGTCTGAGCTTGTAGCTAGGCTCTTGCTATAGCAACACTATTATACTTTCTCCTGCAGTATATTCACCAATATGTATACATATAAATATTTGTATTTACAAATATGTATTTACAAACCTTACAGTGGCTAAATATTTTCTGTCTTTTTTTTTTTCTCTATTTTTTTTCTCAAGCTTGAGCAAAACTAGGTAGTGATTTCACTGTCTATTAGAGGGGACAGGCAGAAACATGCATACCCCATTGAAGTTCATTTATTGATCAAATAAATCTCAAAGGTCAATAAAATGTTTTATCCTGATTTCTAATGTAACAGTGTTTGTACACAAGGTCTTGTAAATGAGACGTTTATAAGGATCACATTTGCACTTTTAAATCAAAATTCTGTGAACATATGAGTGTGTCTCAATAGATGTGGCTCCAGCCTCATGGGAACCGGCACATCCGTCTTGCTGGAATCACACAGTGCCTCTAAATTTGATAGCAATAATGGACCCAACAGCCCCTCTGGATTCCCTGGTAAATCTGTGCCAGGTGCATTGAGGGCAATTTTTAAGAGGTAAACCTTAAAATTTATTCTATTGTCTAAAGTTACTAAGTATTCAACCAACAAACCGTGAGAAGCCTCAATTGCTCCTGATGAGAGTCTATGAGAAACAGTGAGTAATTCAAAGCACTGGAACACTGAATAGCGGAATTTTATTCTGGCCTTAGGGGTGAAATTTCATGTAATCTGTACTGTGGTGGGATAGTACAGAGAAAACTGAAACTTTCAAGTATAGAAGTAGTTTTGGTTCCTGGTTTGGGAGGAGTTATGTTTGACTTTTAGAATGAGTTAAGTATTTGCCTATGTATCAAAAAACTACAGCACACCCTCCACACAATTGCAGCACATATTCCTTAGATGTAAAAAAATATTTTTGACTTCTTGAATTTTAAAACAAGCCCTCTAAAAAGGTTTCATCTGTTGTTGGGAGTATTTTTATGCCAAATGATCTCAGTCATAAAATAACACACTCTTCAACTATCATAAGCTGTTCAAATTCACTGGGATCTCAGACATGGACAGTAGTGGAGGTTTGGTTTTATTATTTTAGGACAGGTTATTATTTTTCTATTTTTTCTTCTGCTCTAAAAATTTGCTTTTCAGCAGAGATTGAGAAAGTTTTCTATTCCAAACAGTTCTTTGTAGAATTTCTGAAATAGCTTGGAACCCCCATGGCGCTCAGTGGAACTGATGTTTCAAGAAAGGATGCAATCGCTTTCTCACAGTTCATCTTCCAGCTGCCTGACGGGATGGTTGGCCTCTATGTCATCTGAGTGAATGTTGGCTTCTCTCCTATTAGGAAACAGGACAGTCACTTTCAAAGAAGCCTGTCTGAAGACTTAACAGTATGTCTGGTGTGTAATAAAAATACATGGCTGAGTTAATGGAGCCTGATTCTTGAATTAATGACTCCATAATTGTGCTTTTTCATAAAACAACAAATTTGGATTTCTAATTTTGCAATACTTTCTTTTCTGAATGTGAGCATTCAAGATGTCTTTTTTTAATATTATTTAAGATATTAAAAAAAACCCATTTTTTCACTTCGGAGTGTTGGTTTTCACGTAACACCACTATAACTATAGTATATATATTACATAGAAGTATGGACATACCTAAATACATATACATTTACACACTTAATAAACATATTAGGAACTCTAAGAGCACATATATACGATACCCAGTAGTTTATTTTCTTCTAAATAGTAAAAGAAGGATTTTGTGTAAAAGTGAAAAAATATTGAAAACCAAGAACATAGTTAGATATAGATATCACCGGAGTGGAATCCCTCCTTTGTTAAATTAAAGATTATTATCATCTGATAACCTCAGATTGTCAGTAAATTCTGATTTCTTAAAAAGAACCCTGGATTACATACCTCTTATGTGGAAGATAGTGAAGGTGAGGCTCAGTTCATCAAATTTCAGCAATCTGAAAACTGTGCATCTGGTCTAGTCTAGTCATCTAAAGCTTGACTCACAGGCCTCAGAGTGTCAAGTGCCATCTGAGGTGCACTTGGTATCCATCATCTACACAGCCTCCAGTTGTCTATCCAAAGGGGCATCTGTTGCGGTTCCTGTATAACACCTACCAGCTACACGTGAATATCTCGGGCTTAGCGGGGGGCTTTCAAATGGCACTAGACACTTACGTCGAACAACCTGAATGCAGATTTTGTTTCCAAAATGTTCTAGGAAGGTCGCACCAAGGATGTAAAGTTGTGAGTCGTTTTGTCTAATTCAAGTATCTTAATCTACATGCCAAAGCCCCTAAATTTTAGATGTCTACACGTAGGAGTGTGAATGTGAGATGGGTGTCTGAGGTCAGCAAAGAGTTAGGTAAATCCCAGGGAAGAGAGCAGAAACAATGTCAGCCAATAATGATAAGAATAATTATATAATGAAACTTTTCTAAAGTTCTTCGGAGTGGAAAAGACAAAGAAAGCAATTATTCTCAAATCCACCCTCTACCTCGCCCCCCCCCCCCCCCTCCCACCGGGACACTAGAGAAAGCCCTGAATCATTACATTATACTACATCCTAATATATATAAGATCAAAAGCTCAACTTTTGCCCTGCAGCCCTTGGAGTTTGTGGGACCCTGAACCCAGCTTGTTTGGACTAGTGCAAACTGACATATCCAAATCAATAAATCCCTTGTTGGCCTCTTTAACTCCATCTGAACCTATTCAGATCCCAACCACACTGAGCTCCTACCAAGACAGTGCAAGCACAAGGCAAGCACAAGTCTCAGGGCTAGGTGACAGCTGAGCGAGGACCTTCTCAAAGAGCTTTATTAAAGTCAGTCTCTTCTCCAGCAAAAGTGCTAGGCCATCAGGCAGTGTTTTTGGACGCTCACATGAAGTTTATGCTGCAGTAAGACATGAAAACCTAATGTTCTCAAAATCTTTCCTTTTTAATATCTGGATTCTTTCCTAATTATTTTCAGATTAATTTCCATCTAATACATAAGGATGAAATTTGGCATGTGACCTATAACCCTAAGCATGTTGTAATTCTGTTACCAATATCCTGATTTCATGGGGGGCTTAACAAGCACCATATGTGAAGCACCGTGTTCCTCTGCATTAATATGGCCTAACGATCCAGGGAATCTCTCTGCTACTATCCTGTTTTGCCACACCATCAGCAGCTGAACAATGGCAATATCGAGGTCTGCTGAAATGTTTTTTTCCATGTCTATGTCCTCAAGGCTACAAAGGACACTAAGGTACCACGCAGCCGTGCATAAACCATTTCAGAGCATGCTTAAACTGATCTGCGCTGGGCAACCGAGTGGAAGGAGCAGGAGAGGGCTTTAGCTCCATGGCTCAGTGTCCTGCTGACTACCACCTTTCAACCAAGGCTCTGGATTTGCAAGCTTTTTGTGCTAGTACTCAACTTCTTTCATCTGCCACTGCATTTTCTCTCTCTCACTTGCTTCATGCTCCCACCTCTGGGACACTATATGGCCACACAATGAAGCTGATCACATTTAAAACTGATTTGGTTTAAAGTGGAAAACTGAAATGTTGGGGTTTTATTTAGGCTGGAGGCGTCTCATGGTCCACTTCACAGGGTGTCTGTGCTAAGTTACGCCAGTGTGGGGGTTGGCTTGTTTGCCTCTAGTTGATGCTTCTCCTCCTATGATGCACAAGGTAAATGTCATTTTCCCCTAACCCTTGTGATTACTATGGTCATACTGTTCAACTCAGACACAACTAACTGATGGTGTAAGAGCAAAAAAATTGCCCTGAACTGGGTTACAATGGCTCACAAGGGAGGGAACTAGGGGCAGTCCTGGGGGCCATTTGGAGGCAAGAGCATCTGAGTTCTCCACTGCTGGCTCTGATCTAAGAGAGGAATCATTAACAGCAGTAATGAAGAGGTCAGCATGCAATATGGTATCAAAGGGGAGAACACATTTGTCATGATAGCAGTCGAGTCAGAAAAGAGACCAGCATTCAGAGCTAAACTGTCTACTGATCCATACGCCTCCCTGAACACACACGCTTGGCCCCAACCCCAGAGGTGTCCATGGGAGTATTTCTAACACCTTCAGTGGGCTTTGTGGATCCTTTGTGGATCACACCTGACGGGCATGACACGTTCCTCGCTGCTGGAAGGAAGAATGCAGTAGAAATGACTATTAAATCACAGACAGTTCCCCCAGTGAACATTTAGAAGGTTTCCCAATAAGCTCTGCACTCTCCTGGACCTGTTCCTTCCTACAGGAAGGACTCCATTTGCTGTGCTTGCTTCAGAGAACTTGTTCTCCCTCTCCTCCTACCTCACTTGCCAGATGTTGTCTTCCCCTCAATTGCCTGTCAATGACACCATAAAACTTTGCCACCCTGACTGTATCATTAATGCTTTCTTAAACCCATATATGCAACAGCTCTCAGAAACTGCCATGGATCTAGAGTATTGGCTGAAAATGAGCTTCAAATATAAAGGTTTGAAGGCCTGTTGGGGAGAAAAAAATGTTATATTTGATAGCTCTCTACAAATGTGGGCAATTACAGATAGAAAAATCCTCCTCAGCACTGCTGAAACTCTCTGTGATCAGCTGCATTCATGGTTTCAACCTATAGACTGTAGGACTGAAAAGGCTTCACTAATGATTTCTACACTGGACCAAATGATATCCCTGACAATAATGTAATCCCGAGAACACTTGCTCGCTTCCAGTTGTCACCATTGGGGCCACAGACTTGCAGAGATCAGCCAACATGCTCCTCCAGACCTGCACTTATGTTTCAACAATAAAAGCCCAAACGCAGAACGTTTTTTCTCCCTCTCCTCCCTCCCAAATGTTACTGATCATCCTATTACCATGGCAACCAACTCCTGCTGGCATGATCAAGAAAAAACCTGATTTGGGATTTTAATTAATTGCTTGGAAATGGAAATGTAACAGTGACTGGCAGTTCAACTAAGCACGTTTGCAAAGTGAATAAAAATAGAGTTTCTGAAATACTTGAAATTGTTTCACTGGATATAACCCACATTTTTTACGAGACACCTTAATTTATTCCGCTTCATAAAATAAATCTGCCAAATGTACTAAGCCATTTTGTCAACACAAATCATTTTGGCAAATACTTTAATCCTTCTTCTTAACAAAACGTATTGTATTAAAAAAAAAAAAAAAATCTAACCCATCAGTACAAACCCACAGGTTTCATCCGAATGTATGCCTTTTTCACCAGTAGGTCATATTTATAAAAGGCTTTCATCTTGTCTTCACAAAAGAGGATGTGCTTCTTTCAACGCACGTGATCTCTCATTAACATTTATGGCAGCTACACCCCCATATTCAGCAGAGAATGGAACAGAAATGGCTTTCAGTCTATTTTATGACCTCCAGTCTCCCTGTTTTCAAAGAAAATAAAGTGGTCATTGTCTGCATATACCACCGCCCTCTTCTGGGTGCTGCCAGCACTGCTGAGGTGGGTGTCATAGGTTCAAT
Organism: Ibidorhyncha struthersii; assembly: GCA_013398815.1. Taxonomy (NCBI): domain Eukaryota; kingdom Metazoa; phylum Chordata; class Aves; order Charadriiformes; family Charadriidae; genus Ibidorhyncha; species Ibidorhyncha struthersii. The sequence goes on along the minus strand of VZSZ01008393.1, from coordinate 129,590 downwards.
GCTGGGTCAAGAAACAGCTCCATTTCTCTCCTGATCTTTAGGAACAAGAGGATCAGGGAGATGTCCTTGTTGTCTCTATGCGGTTCTGACTGCCCATAGTTTTCAGCATCATGCTAATTTTGTAGGTCTTGTAGTTTCACACTATTCATTTTGTGTTTGTGTATATATATAAATGGATACATATACCACTTTTTTAAGAAAGAGGGAGAGGTTGTGAAGGATTTCAGAAGCCCTGCATCACACCTAAAACTAGAAGTAAAACTTCATCAGCCACATGAAGCCCTTCAGGTAGCTCTCCACCTTGAAGCGTTGGCCTGCTGGGAAAGCCGCGTAGCATGAACACCATTGTACTGTAAACACAGCATGGACACTTCCCAGTGACAGCATGACAATGCTGTGCCACATGGAGACAAAAAATTCCATGACATTGCTCAAGGACCTCCTTATTCACAAGGAAGGGTCAGGTTGCCTCAGCAGAATCAGAAGCCTTCACCACCAAGAGTTGCCTTACCCACCTCCTTTGAGATTTTAGCTTTCCACCTCTTTTTACCATTTACAGGCCAATGAACTCTCTGACAAAAGTGTGAGCAGCTCTATGTTAACTTACATATTTTCACATATTTACTATTTTTTCTCCAAGCAGATTTTGTCAGGCTTCCAGATTTGAAATACCCTGCAGCTCCCGCTGCCTGCTCAACAATTCACATCACAGGATCATATTGCTGACCCAGAAGATACTAAACTTCCTTACTCACTGGCTTAATTATGTTCGAGATGGCTGTTCTCGCCAGTTTTCACACATTTGCAATGTTGCTCTTTAGTGAACATTCACTCAGCCCCCGAACGGTACTCTGATTCGTAGTAGACAAGCTCAGTGAGCACAGAGCTGTGCTGGGTGATCTGAATTGAGGTTAATGAACTATCTTTAAAGATTACACATCACAGGGATAGAAGAGGTCCTGGAGAGGTCATCTTGTTTTCACTCTTGGGCAGTATTTATTCACAATATCCCACTGCTTTTCCTTTCTCCCATGACATTGTTAAAATACAGGAAATAATTTCCATTACTGGAACATATTTTAGGAGCTAAATATCATTAAGCCAGCAGAAATTGTGACGCAAAATGAAAACACAAGAAATCTGGTGGGTATCTATCGCTTCCACTCTCTATCATCTATTGGTATTTCTAAGGCAACTATCTCTGTGTTATCTAAGCACTGTAATATAATACAATCACTTGCAAGTTGTATCTAAGTGCAGTGGGTTTTACTTATTAATAACGTAGCACTTATCTTCAAAGTGCTTCACAAACTAATTAATTCTCACAGCACCTTCTCTCTGTCAGGCAGGTGAGAGAACTATTATTCCCATTATACATATCATTATTATTATTACTTGAGGAAACAAGGTTAAGTTACTCATCCTGTCTCCCAAAAGAGACAGAGAGTGTTAGAAAGAACACCTGAGCTCAGATATTAGGGATCAGGGTTTGCTGACCTGTTTTGAGACCACTTCATCTTGCCTGGTGCTGGGGCAACATCACTGGTAACCATCATAATTACATGCTTCATTAAATACAAGCTTGGCAAAGCACAACAGGATTCTTTGTCCGAGATCGACTACTCTTTTTTTTTTTTTTTTTTTTTTCTGAAAAGGACCCTGACCAACCAGCCTGCTCTATGCTGTTTGTATGAGTCATCCAGATGCATCAGGCTTGTGAAATGACTTACTGACTTGGCTGCTTCAATTTCACATGCTTTGTTATGTTGGCACTATTTGTCAGCCAAGCAATTGCTGCACTCAAGTTTCTGCATCTTCAAGGCAAGGAAGACACACGGGAAGGATATTTAACCACCATGGAAAAGAAAGAAATTACAATAACACAGCCTACTTGTTGAACCATTCTGATTCCTTGATAGTGCAAAAGCATTTCTGCCTCATCAGACTATTTACAACTCTCTCTCTCTCAAGCTTATCTGAAGGTATTGACACCCAATATCATATGAACATGCATTTAAGAACTAATTCCACTCCTCCCAGCTTCAGTGGCTAGTTTGGATTTAGGACCATGCCAAGGGATATTGCATAACTATTGGCAACAGCTAATGACATTCATCATATGAGGTAGTTAGAGGAGGTAAACAAAGATAAAGACATAACAGTTGCCCAAGTGAAGGTCTTATATTAATTAGCCCCATACCACAAAGTAACCTTATCAAGCTGTAGGATGGCCTATTAGCTACTTAAGCTCCCACCTGTTGTGTAATGCTAATACAGTGGGCAGAAATTCGCCAGCTGCCTCCTTGTAGGAGAGTACCTTCTCCGGGGCACCTGCCAACAAAAACATTATGCAGCAGGATTAAAATGTTTTTTAATTATTTGCTGAAGGTCAGCTTGACAGTGTAGCTATTAAGTATATACATACACACACATACACACATAACTTTATTCCTATAGAATTAAAAACATGAGAAATTGGATATTGGCACACCTGTATTCTATAAGGATGAGGAGTGAACTTCAAAAGGTTGGTTCGAGTTTCAGGAAAACACTCCAAGCCTTTGAGGTAAAATTCATCTGCCCTAACTTGGATGTCTTAAAACTAAACAACTAAGTCTGAGCTCATCACCCCAAGCTTCCTTTGTGGAGAGAAATGGGCACCTCCAGAGTGAGATTCATCTTATCCCATCATAAGTGAGATAGGTTGGATGACTCACTCCCTGGAGGTGCCCACTTGTCTCTGTTGACTCCAAAGGGAGCCTAGCTCAGATTTAGACATTTAACTTGATACATAACATCAGGTGGGATGAATCCTACCCTTCTGTCCTCTACTCAGACTTTGTTCAAGTCCTTTTACAGTCAGTTGGTGCTGACAGAGAAAATGTAGAACAGGGTCAATGGGTATTTGGGGTGTTTTTGCTACTTTTCTCTCTAGGTAGGACAAAGTTTCAGAAATAAAATGGTACAAGAATAGGAAGGAAAAAATACCTTCTTCCTCACAGGATTCAGGCAGAGTTTGTGACATTCTGTAATTTAATAAAAGACAGACTTGCTGGCAGGACACTCTTCATTCGATATTTCTTTACTGAACCACAATATAAAGACCTCTATTTTAGCAGGTGAGTAATGTCTTTGAATTGAGGAAGATCACACGGCCAGTGGAAGTTGAGTACATACATAAATGTTTTGGGGATCAGGCACATATAAATTAATTAGAATTACGTATTTAAATACCTTTGTGGATCTTGGCCTTTGGTCATAACCTTTCTCAGCTGAGGCTTGAGTCTGTAACCTTCACAGAACATGATACCAGGCATTTTCCGTTTGGAAGGGTGATGCTGAGGATGGAGGAGAGAGGGAAACAAGGCAGCTTTACAGTTTTGGCTGGACAGTGTGATCATGATTTTATTGGCAAGATTTTTAGATTGTTCCTGAGATATTGCTATTTACTTAAAATTGCTGGAGACTATTTATTTCAGAAAAAAAAACAGTGGTAAGTATTTGCCAGGGGAGGTCTGAGCTTTGACAGGAGATGAGGGCTCTCTCTGCATTTCTATGTATTTATTTGCATAAATACACAGAAACTGGAGGGGGGAACGATGACTTTCAGCCTATTTCTACTCAAGCTGCTAAGTCACTTATGAATCTGCTTTAACTGTAATAAACTTTAACTGAACTGAATCAGCTTTGTGTAGACTTTTCATGTAAAGGCTATCTTTCTGTTCTACATTTGCACAGAACTTAGAGCAAAAAAAGAATAAAAACAAAAGCACAGTAACAAAAAATATCTTTTCAGTGCCCAAGTCAATGGAAAGAAGAGAAGCCATAATAATTCACCCACCTTCATCTCATGGCAAACCCTTTTCCTCACATTTCAGAAGAATTAGGTCTTACAAAGGGTTCCCCACTCCCCCTTTCTTGTATCTCACTTTTAAAATGAGAACTTCAAGGTCAGTCGAAAGCAACAACATAAAAGTAACCAATTCTTATTAATGTAGCCTGGAATAGTGGGTGGGCCGTCTCTCAGGTGAGAAAAGGCAAGCTGCGAAGCAAATACCTGAGGTGACTTCTGCTTGTTTGAGTCTATTACCCTTAGGGCTGTGTTCTTTTGGCTAGGGATATCTGTTGATCTTACCTCTTAACAGTAATTATGCCAGACAGCTTTTTGGCTTTCAGTACTGCTCCATAGGTAACATAAATCATACAAATTATTACCACAATACTAAACTATAATTACCCACAGACCCTGACATGCCAAAAGGTGTATTAATTTGATAATATAATAAATACTTTACTGCATAAAACTGTAATTATTACTTCAAAATTGACACTTATACCAGCTTGATATTTATTTTTTTTTTACAGCAGGCAACTCAATTGTACATTGACCAATACCAGAAATGCTATTTAAATTCAGTGAGAGACATTAAAATGTAATTTGGTAACATGTGGAAGGCCTTTCTTAAAGGAAAATGTCACTAGAGTTAGTTTGCTTTTTGGGGATTGTAATTCCACAAAGCAATAAATTACTCAGTAGCTCAAGAGGATAAACATATCTGACAAATAGCCCAGGAAATGGGAACAATATAAACAAAATATCTGAAATACTACCAATAGGGAAAATAATTCACAGATCAACATAAACCCCCACCCTTATTCATGTTGTTTCAAATGCTATTGGGAAAAACAAGCGACCGACACGATAGGAGAAAATTCTACTTTTTTGCACGAAAGGATTGACAAACCATATATGTGGGAAAGACTGAGGTCCCAATTCTGCAACAGCATGGGTGCGGACAACCCTTGGCAGAGCTCCCAGGTTGGTTTTATTCAGTGACTGCCTAATGCAAAATACATAAACAAGCCTGGGAACAGAGGGCATAATGCAGACCTGCTCCTCCTCAGCTAGGCAGCCTAACTGCTATAAGACCAAGTCAGGCTCCCGTTTCCCATTTTCTTTACATTTCTCTTCTTCCCCATTGTCAAGATAAACTTGCGGGAAGTGTCTTATATGTACAAAGCTGCTTAAATTCAGGGGAGAAATGAGCTCATTTCTTCTCCCTTCTTCTGAGTGACCATTTTAACTGCTGGTTACTGTGCAGAAATCAGTCGTATACACCTCCATTGGGCTATACTGAACCAATACGTACTGAGTACTTTTGTGACAGTTTCTGTTTTAGTTTGTTATTGTTATTAGTATTTTTAAAAATGTAGCTAAAGCTGGAAATCTTAGTAAGTATTTATTTCAAGCTTTTCTTTAACAGGCTGAATGCCAGTGATATTTCATGTTCTTCCCTCTTCTTTCCCCCCATATGTAACTTGGCTCACAAAAGGAGGAAAAAAAAAAGTATCAAAGGAAAAGAGAATACCAAATTTATTTCAAGTTTTCATTCCTGGGTGGTATTGCTATCATTTAACTGCATGTATTTACACTTAGATGTTTGAGTATGAACCAGTTGCCATAGGCATACTCTCTATTCAAAGGACAGCTATAGGCATCTTTGGAAAAGGTAGCAGCTAAATCAGAGGATCTTCCTTCTGCAGGTGCTTCCACTAAGAACAAGGGAGTCTACCATGATTAGCTCAGCATCAGAGCAAAAGAGTCTCATCCAGAGCTTCTGGGTTTTTCCATTAGCAAAGTAGAAACAAAGGGAGAGGAAGAAGTACTCAGAAGGAAGAAATGAAAAATGGGGGAGAAAAGAAGGGGGAAAATATTAAAATATTAATATTAAAAACCTGAAAAATTCTCAGTTTCTCTTCTTTGACAAAAAAAAAAAAGAAAAAGTAAATGCATTTGCTGAAAGAGCTTAAAATGTGCCCGTTAAAGAGACTGCCATTTGTTTAAAAATATTTGAAAAAAGAATTACCAATAAAAAGTTTATAGGGGGAAGGATAGTTTGGTATCTAAAACATTTGCCAAATAAACAGAAAAATCTCATTTCAGTACCCTTGTCCTATACAGACTTCTGTTGAGAAGGGATTTATTCTCTATCTACCTACCTGCAAGTATATTGTCAAATCAGAATGATGTTGGGAAGATACGTATTTTGAAGTTTCTTCATTATGAGACTTGAGACCATAGAAAATAGTGAAAATGTCCTGATTCTGCTATATGTAAATATTTATTCAACTTCTGTGTAAACAGTCTTAACAAGGTGAGTTCCTGGGTTCTCTTTAAGGGTCTGTAAGAATGTCTGTTGTGCAGGTTTTTCATTAGTTTTAGTAGTTGCTCTTCCACTGATCAAATTGAATGAGGCAAGCAGGTCAATGAAACTGCTTAGCAAGCACTCTTCATCTGACCTACTACATGTATTATATAAGGCTGTATTGATATGGTTCTCCTCAGTCACCTACTAGAAATGTATTAACGGCTTTGGCAGAACTTCTGGTGACTTTCATCCTGGTAAGACAAAGAGGGAACAATTTGTCCTGTATGGGGAGAGCAGGAAGACGAGCGTTCCACAAAAGTATCATTATTTTCAGTGAAACATGAGCTGAAAAATCACTATATTGATGTTCAGGTCTGGGCACAATTATTGGCCAAAATTGCAAAAAAAAACTGAGAAAAAAAAAGACATCCAAAGTCAGTGAGAATTTGGTGCTGAAGGCGTGAAACAGGCTGTTCAAATACCTTGCCTAAGCTGGGAAAAAATTAGAACCTAAACCTGGAGATATGAAGACTATCTTAGTTTCCTAGAGAACAGCTACTGCACATTGTCCAGGGGGAACCCAGAGGGAAATTTCTTTCTAATAATTTTCCAAATTGTAGTGTAGATGAATGTGCCTTTTTAACTGACTTTTTTTATTCTTTCTGCTCAGAGATATTCTTGAGCTCAGCAAATTGCTTGTTTGAATGCGCATGCTGACAGTAAATATGATAAGTTACAGAAAGTCTTAACCTATTTACCTATCTGTCTTAGGTTTTTCCTATGAAAATGACTGCAGCTATCATTTTGATGTATCACGTTGTTTGATGGAAATAAGAGTTGAAATACACAGTTGGAATTTCCTTTTCTTTCTACCGTACTTTCGGGGAAGAAGGGAAGAAAATAAAGAGGTAGTTGTGATTACTTAAATCTTTCCTTTTAATACTGTAGTAGACAGTCAGCGATGATGATGTGATTCATTACTTGCCTATAACGTTAATTATACATTATTAGCTGTTTCACAGTATGATAGCTGGCAATTGGTGATATGATTCATAAAGTGCTATTGTTAGGCAAATCTGCAAATCTGTTTGATTTAGGTTAAAAGAAAGGGCGATAGGTCATAAGAAGTAAAAAAAAAAAGAGGGAGAACAAAGAAAAGACACTGACATAATTTGCGGTTCTATTTTTATATGAACAACAAGGTTTACAGTGAAGAGCTGTTGGATACAGTTTCGGTGAGCAAGGATTTTGCAGAGAGATTAGATCAGTTACAAATTGCTAAATCTGATGACTTAGATAAAAATTTAACCAGAGGCTTTGAAAGAGGTAGAACATGTTTCTGTGGAGAAGTGATTGCCCCGTACTTCCGAGATAGAACTAATCACAGAAGGCCGCACTGACTGTACCCACAGTAAAAACTGAACAGGGAAGAAATCATTCATTTGAGTGAGGAGATCACTTTCTCATGTAGCAGACTGAAAACTACACTTCACTTTGCAAATGCACCCTGTAATTTGGGGAACCTCCAGAAGCCACTGCCACAAGTTTACTATAATGTAGCTCTATCAGATCTGTGTTACCAGCTGAATAAATTGAATGAAACAATTGCTTCCTCCCCCAAAGTCTTTGTAAGATTCCAAAACCTTTTCCCATTTCCACAAAAAGAACCACCAACCTTAACCAACCACTTAAAAAGCCCAAAGACAACAGATTTTGCCCAGAGATAGCAAACTCTTAAGGTTAAACATTCATTCCAGTCTGGTTCATATCTGCACTTTATCTGAGCTAGGAACCTTCCTCTTCCTCGCTCCAGCAAGCAGTGACTCGTTCAGAGTGGACCTCATTCTTTCACTCATGTATGTCAGATGTGAGTTATAGATCTGAACTTCAGTTTCCCAATAAGCGTACTGCCCATACAGGCCCATCTCGCAAACTGTTTTCAATTTTTAGGAGTAAGTACTACCTGAGTAGAAGCTAGAAACTTCTTATTTTTAAAAACAAATCAAAACAAAGCAAACAAACAAACCAAAAAATACCGAATCCAAAACTAAAAAATCAAAGTAGTAAAACTGTTCAAACAAATACGTTTTCTTGAATAATTTTAATATCCCTTTAACTCCTAGGGGAAGGAGTTAAGATTGAAGTCATATTACCTTGTTCTCAAAGGGGTTTATGTCTTCTCTTCTCCCAGATAACCCTCCAAAGGAATAGCATAAATGTCACCTACCACACAGTTCTCTCATCCATTTCCTCATATGCTCAGCTCTTCTGTGCAGCGACAAACCTTATCCCAATTCATGCAGATAAAGAAGTGCCGTGTTTTCAGAACTTCAGCTGTGTTAAAATACATGACCTAGAAAGGATCTTCATGGAAACCTTTCAGATCATTTGCTGCTATTTTTTATTTCTTAAGGCAATGGTTTTGTGGGACAAAGACAGGCCTGGGAGCTAGGAATTCTTGAGTACTGTCTCCAGCACTGGCTTGACTGTCTATTGCCTACATATCACAGTGATTGGGTGATTTATTTATAAAACATAGATTAGATTAGCTCAAACAAGATTAAATTAGATAGAACAAGTCACTTAAACTCTCACTGTCTATTTCCTCATCTGTAAAACAGCGATATCTATATTTACCTATTACACATGGTGACTGTGAGGATTACTTAATCTCCCTAAAGAATTATCATGATTATCATTAATCTGGAACACACAAAACAAGTCCCGATAAGGAAACAAGCTTGTGAATCAGCTGAGGTGGAGTAAAGGTACCAAAGCAACTCTTCCGCTGATCTGATAGTTAAGCATTCTTAATAAAGGTTTTGAGATGGCTTCATCTTATGTTAAGCATCTAAAAATGTAATGTTTAATATAAGATAGTTGTCTAAATTTCCCCTATAGTCCAAATCCGTGTAGACGGACATCGTGCATTAAATGAGTCATTTACCTCATGATTCTGGGATGAATCACCTTATGGATTCTCTTAATTATCTGTAGAGGGAGCCTAGACAACTAGTCAAGATGTATTTTAGATAGTTAATGTTATGCGAGACCAAATTGAATGATTTAGTAAATCGCTTGAAAGACTACAGCCAGATGTCATGTTCTGCCTGCACTGGGGCAGAGTAAAATAACAACCAATGCCAGTCTGCTCCCAAATGCTTGTCACCACCTTCCCGCATCCTAAGCATTTACCATCCCTTTTGAATAGTCAGTAAGACCACATGATAGCTTTGAGAAATGTAATTTGAAATTTTTATTTATTAAGATACAAAAAAGCATCACGGTATCACCAAGTGTCACAGCATGGTTAAGTATTTTGTACAAGGACATCCTATATTTGGAGCCGGGAGTGGGGGCAGAGAGGAAGGGTTTAGGGTAGATCTGTTTTTCCAATCTGATCTGTTCTTTTGGGAAGGAGCAGGACCTGTCCCTGGAAGAAGATGTCCCTCCATTTTGGAATCTTTAGCAGAACAGGTCATTAGGACTCATTTCTTGCCTCTGGAATTTCTTTGCCACTCCACGATGGAGTGAAGGTCCTCTTATATGACTTTCCACTCCAGCTCTTTTCTGAAGACTTATGCCCCTCCCTCCTCAGAGAACAGGTCCATTTTGTTCAGTGTTAACCTAAGGGCAGAAGATCTTGCCTCCTTCAGGAAGAAGGGGGAGCGTCTCCCACTTTGGCTAGTGCTCCATAGGAGCGGTCACATGGTAACCAAAGGACATAGGAAAAAAAGTGGAGGACGTGAGGCCATGGTGGGGACAGACATGGAGTGGGGCTGGGATGAGCCCTGTTGCACAGGTTGAGTCAGAGTTGGGCACAGGTTAGTGTCATGTATACTATCATTATACCTGTGCCTGGTTGCTTGTGTATAATTTGGTATCACACACATGTAGAGCTACAGTATGGTCATGGTGCTGCTACATCACACGGTACCAGGTTTGCTTAAAAACAAGAAGATATTTCTCCTCCAGAACACACTAACAAAACCTGATCAGTCAGGAGCTGTTCTGATGGCATGTTTTGTGTGTACGTTGGGGATGAGGAGTGAGAAATACCTTCTTAACGCTGCACGGGAGGAGGTTGGAAGAAAAGAGTGAAAATAAGCAGGTGGGAACAGGCTACGACTTACCACCCCTTAGTGAGGCTCAGCTGCAGAAAGGCTTTTAGGTTAGATCTAAAGCTTTTCTGAGTCAATAGGAAAGCTGCTATTGATGTGAATCAAAATATGTGGGTGAAAATTTTTGGAAAGGAAAGTTCCTCATGAAGAAAAAAAAAACACAAAAAGCCTACAAATACATATTTATGCAGTGAGCAGCAGTTTAAAAACTACTGTTTCTTTTTAAGAACGATGAAGAGCAATAGGGTTGAGCAGACTTTTAGAACTTTTAGAAGCCAAAACGTGGCCGGCCTTTAATTTATTATAATCTTAGAATAGGGGAAGAAAGCTTTTCTAATCCTAAACTATCTCTTTGTTTTTCTTAGAAAAAGGAAAACTATTTCAGATAAAAAAGAAACCACCCTGAAAAGCGATCTGGAACTTGAAATTAATCCAGACTACCTCCGAGTAAGATCTGCAAAGAAGGGTCTGCCTTCACTTGTGTCTTGTACTGAACTAAGCACGCTGTCAGCACTTAATAAATAATGTTAATAATAATACTTCTTCTCACACATCTCTTCACTTCTTGGTGTTGGCTGGGACTGGAAAGAGCAGAACATTTCCAAATGGAAACAGAGAGCACTAAAAATTACATTCTAAAAACAAAAACAAAACAAAACCAAACAAACCAAGGCTGGGCTGAAGCTTTCAGTCCTTCAGACCAACTTTGGAAACTCATTAGGGATAGATAGTTCAGATAAGGTATGAATCCAGATGTTTCTGTGTTTGTCTTCAGCAATACCGAGTCCAAAATTTTACTAAAAAAAATGGCTAGGCTCCTAAATCTGAATTTAAACATGTAAGAAAATGCCTTGATGGGTAAGAGCAGGAACACATGCAGTTTTTCTTGACCTTAATGAGATGTTTGAGGTACTTAACACTTTTGAAAATCAGGCCACAATTCAGAAAAGCATTTCAACATGTGTTTAACATTAAACACATATTTAATCAGATTAAAGCATATACTTAAGCACATTCCTGAACCAGGATCAATTTAAACATGTGCTTATGATCTTTGCTAAATAAGGTTCTCACTTAAGTTTCTAAATAAGGGTTTGGGAGCCTAAATTTAGGTTTTAATTTTATAAAATCTTCAGTCTGTTTTGAATGAAATAAAAATTTATGTGAAGGGGAAAACATTTAATACCCTTATTTATTTTGCTAATCACATTCATCAGTGCTTGACAACAACCAGGTAACTAGACTTTTAAGTCACTTAAGGAGAAGTAAAACTATACATTGTTGAAAAATATAGATCTTTCATATAAGATCCAATTTTGATTCCTCAGAAGCTTTTTATGTCAGGTATTTTGACTCACTATTATCCAAAATTAGACATGCAAATGAAATTTCACTGTTTTCTCTGATTTTATCCATAGTGTTTCTATTGATAATATTGGCATAAGGAACCAAAGGATTTCTTTCTTTCTTTAATTTTTCTTCTAGTTTTTGCCTTTAATTTCTCTTATTCTTTACTTCATTTTTCTTGTTCTTGTAACAGAACAAGCTACATTCTGTCCCTTTCTGTTAACACCCCTGCATATATTTGAGTTTCCATCAACCGCCCATCAATCTACCAGTTGTGCAATTACGTGTGTTAAGACAAAAGCAATGTTGAATGCCCCCATTTTGATTAGGATAATAGTGACTCACTGGGACAGCAGCAATTCAGAGCGTGTCTATGCACACATTTGCATGGATGTAAGTCAGCCAAAGCAGCATGCAGACACATAAATAAGATTGAACCAGAAGGGTGAATTTGCAGTTTGTTAGCGGTTAGACACACACCAGCAGGCTGGATGGTAACTGTCCCCACCTCCATCCTCTCTGTCATTCCTGCAAGTCCAAACTATGACATAGTTCTTGCCCAAATGTCTTCCCCCTTTCTCCAGCTCACATTGGACATATACCAAGTCCTGACTGTTTCACGGTATTTAATATGTGCATGTTTTCACTGTGTTAAAGAGGGCAGGAATTGGAGGTAGGTTATCTCTTGAAGAAAATTAAGGTTTTGGAGAGGAGGTGCGGAGGGGTAAGTGCACTAGCAGGTACTGTTTAATCATTTACAAGCTATAAATTCATTTTCTAGCTCATGCCACGATAAGTTGTGAGCACATTCATAGCCTTGCTTAAAGTAGAGCAAATCCCCATGTGGACACACTAATTTCAGTTTTAGAGTGGCTTATCTCAGTTTATCGTAAACTTGTTCTGATTCAGCTCATGCCGAACTGAAATAAGCTTAATTTAAAATTGAAATAAAAGGATTAGGATAAATGAAATTGGTGTAAAATCACACCTTTATTTAAGTCAATACAACCCTGTATACAGAAAAACCCTAGGCCATGTGTGTTTATTTAAAAGTGAGTGTTAGAGAAAATAAGACAATGAATGGGGTAAATATTTCCAACCCCTGTTGAGAGGATATTAGTAACAACAAAGAGTTAAAAATAATGCAATTTGAAAAGAACCATTTTAAAATTGCCTAATCTCCATGGTTCAGAGCCTCTCCCATTCAGCCACATTAGACAGCAAGACCCTGCAGGCACTTAATAATACTTCTATATAGTAGCACTTTACATCTTCACTGTGCTGTAAAAGCATTAACTAATTAATCTGCACAACAACCATGTGAGGTTGAAAAGTGAGGACTAATATCCCTTTCTTAAAGATAAAGAAGATAAAATACCAGACATGTCAAGGGCCCCCATTCCTGAGTATTATGTGCTTTGCTCTGCAAGTGAGAAGGCTTCTGACAACAAATATGATGGGATAAAGTTGGGCACCCAGAGCTGGAGCTTCCCTCCCTCCCATATGACAGACTGCTGTTAAACATTTGGCTTCAGGAGATACATTTTGCAAACTCCTAGCCAGGAAGGCCCGTAAGTGTATGTTTAACATGAAATGTAAATAGCATGGGGAAGCCAATGGTCTCCTGTGAAAAATACATATGTAGTTCAGTGTTTTGGTGACTCAGGTCCAGAGGGACAGGCTTCTAAAGAGGCAGAAGCACCTAAGACCCACTGGGAAGATGACAAGTCAAAACTCCAGACACCTGGGCCTTGATTTCCAGAGCCTGAGAAATTCCTGATTCACATTTTAGTTCACAGAATTTGGACCCTATGGACTCAAATGGAGGGGAGGAGGTATCCACAGAGGCCATCAGTCCCCTAGGAAGGCCAGGCCCTCTAAGGCAGTGGAGATGTTCTTAATCACCTTGAGGGATCCTGCCCTGAACCACCCTCTGGTGCAAATTAGTCACTCAGTCTGCCCCACAGTGTCTGCAATATGCAGGGACTCATAAAACAGGGAATTTTCTTAGCTACTGGGTGTCATTTAGAAACAAAGAATCATAGAACCATTTAGGTTGAAAAGACCCTTAAGATCATCAAGTCCAATTATTAATCTAGAACTGTGAAGTTCACCGCTAAACCAAGTCCCTAAGCACCACATCTACATATCTTTTAAATGCCTTCAGGGACAGTGACTCCACCACTTGCCTGGGCAGCCTGTTCCAATGTTTGATAACCTTTTTGGTGATTAAATTTTTCCTAATATCCAATCTAAACCTCCCCTCGTGCAACTTGAGGCTGTTTCCTCTTGTCCTATTGCTTGTTACTTGGGAGAAAGGACCGACCCCTACCTCTCTACAACTTCCTTTCAGCTGTAGAGAGCAATAAGGTCTCCCTGAGCCTCCTTTTCTCCAGGATAAACAACCCCAGTTCCTTCAGCTGCTCCTCATAAGACTTGTTCTCCAGACCCCTCACCAGCTTCATTGGCCTCCTCCGGACCCTCTCCACAACCTCAATGTCTTTCTTGCAGTGAGGGACCCAAAACTGAATACCTGGTGGGGCCTCACCTGTGCCGAGTACAGGCGCCCAATCACATCCCTAGTCCTGCTGGCCACACTATTCCTGAGATAGGCCAGGATGTTATTGGCCGCCTTGGCCACCTGGGCACACTGCTGTCTCGTATTCAGTCAACTGTTGACCACCACCCCCAGGTCCTTTTCCACACTTTCCAGCCACTCTTCCCCAGACCTGTAGTGTTGCATGTCGTTTTTGCGACCCAAGTGCAGGACCCACCAGTTTCTTCATATCTGCGTCAAAGTTTCCCCAAGCTCCCTGGAAGGGCTCATTTTCCTGCTTGTGTTTTATTTAAGGGAACGGAGCATTCTCACCACCAAACTGTATCTATCTCAAACTTTAACAGATGATACTTCATAACCACACCTTCATGAGGTTCCCTTAGCTCAACTTTAAACAAGGCAAATTGATTCTCTGAGCTATTATGACACATATACCTCACTGGCCTTTGGTCCCCTAAATGCTGGGTGTTAAATCAAAACTACTTAGTTTTGTTCCTTTCTTATCCTTCAAGACACATGGCATCTCCAAGATGATTAAGCCCAACTGAAGTCATCATCTAGATAGCCAGCCAGGTGCCTCTCTCTCTCTCTCTCTCACCTGTAGAGGCACTTTGGAGAGCTAGTTTAGATCAAATATTCAAGTTTAAGATAGCTAAAATTAGCTCAGGCAAATGTGGGTGTGAGGCATATATGATTCTGTGTTATGGGAGGCAAAAGAAATCACTCCTGATAAACTGACATGGTTGTTTCTGATGTTGCTTCTGGTGAGGGTAATGGTTATGTGGTTAAGTACTTCCCGATGTCAGTTGGAGTAGGACTGACACAAAGTCTCATTCTTCTTGGAAACAGGCACGTATCCAAATTATATCATACAACATCAGTTTAATCTTGGTATATTATTCAGTTATTGCTCTGTGAACTTCCTTCATAGTATTCATTTCAGATACCAAGTCCTCCTTTTTAATATTAGTTTAATACAACAGGAACATCTTGTCTAGCAAAGCGAAGGTGGCTGAGAAGTAGAGCTCTGATCACGTTCTAGCATGCCAAGTTGAGATTTTGGCTGGCACTAACAAGCATTGCAACATTTATTAATTCATTACTTGGGAAATTGTCTCACCCAATTTCTTTGGGCAGCACCTCACTCATTGCTACACGTTTGGAGAATAAGTTAAAGATGCCTCATGTTATTTCAAAGTCTTAGTCACTGTTGTTTGGGTGTGGGCACTCCTTAGCCTGGGCTTCAGAAATTGAAAATAAATGAGAGGTGGAGGTACAGAAACTATTCTCATCAAAACCAGGGGGAAATGAAGAAGCAGAAAGATGAACCCTCAAGTAATTTACAAA
>VZSZ01008393.1:62543-114063 GCA_013398815.1 Ibidorhyncha struthersii | reverse complement strand
AAAAATTGTCTTCTTAATTCACAGGGTAAGCGGATATAAAAGAATCTATATTGGATACTAAAAATACTGGATATGTGATGCAGAGAATTTTATTTTTCTGATGTTCATCTGCTGTGTCTTCTTCTTTTACCAGGGTCCAATAGATCTGGGAACGTTTCATCCAAGCAATAACCTCTTCCTGAAGGGCTGCAAGCATTTTTGATTGTTTATGGCTTCGACTCACAAGTGGCAATGTCTTAGTTTAGGACAAATATGGTGGTTCCTACCATTCTTCTCTCCTAACCATTGGTCTCTGTGGACATCCCCCAGGGACCAGCCGTTCATGCTCCACTGCAGTTTATTGCAGAGTGTGTTAACATAAACCATCAGTGCCTTCATGTTCTTTTAATAAACCAGGCCACGAACGGTGGCTCTGTAAGCAGCTGAGATCTCCCTGAAATGTTGCTGAGGACCATGAAAAAAGTGACATGTGGACAGATATGAACAGGACACACTGCAACAGTTCCAAGACATACTCACCTGCAAGTCCAAGTCTTCCCTGTCCCCACCCTGGGTTTTAGACTCCAGATGACTGAGATCCATTACGGTGACCACAGTTATGAGACTCAATGTAAAAATAACCAAGGAAAACTTAATAGCCTGAGCTATACAGAGTATCAAACTCCTGTTCTCCGTTCTCCTCTGTCTCTTATGTTTGATGAATCTATATCTTTTCTATGTGATTTCACAGTATCAAGAAGATTCTGGGACTCTGTTAGCAAACTAAATTGAGTACATGCAGAAATTATATTCTAAGAGTAAAAAGAACCTTAACAGGTAAAAATATAAAAATAATTGGCTTTCTATAGCCAAACAATGGAGTATGTAAATTGCAAAGCTAGACTTAGTCTAGACTAGTCCATATTAAAAATAAATGGAAAAAAAACCCTACAGACACTGCTAATTTAGCATGAAGGCAAAACCTCTGCTGAAAGAATACTGTAATGGACTATAGTTAACTCTATTCAATTCTTTTTCACAGTTCTTAAGGATAGGTCAGAATAAATATTAAATCCATAAGAGATTTATTGGTTCCTTGGAAAATCAATATGCTGTGAATCAACATTAACATGAACTTTGGACATTCTGTGTGTTTTCTTTCCTGGGAAGTTTTTTGTAAGTCTGACTGTATCTGTGGAGATTTTGACCACAACTCATGAAAACTCTATTTAGCATCATGCCAGCTAATTGTGATTAATACATGGATTTAACTAGGTTTGAGGCTGGTCAGATCTGAGAACATTCTTAAGCGAGGTGGAGAATTGAGACCTAAGTCTTGAATGTAACTGAGTTTGGTTTAAACTGACTTGAAGTCATAGTTAACGTTGTGCAGGTGACTCAGACTTCACCAGCATGTTAAACACAGCCAACATTTGTAATGGAGACTGCCCCACCTGCCCAGCCTTTGCTAGTATTGCAGATATAATTATATGCCATCAATATTACCACCCTCCTTTTCTGATATCTCCCTTCATCTTCTCTTTCTCTCTGTTGCCATCCCTGACTGAAATTTTGCTTAGAAGCTACTGGAGTATAGGCTGGGTTTGTGTTGAATTCCTTAGCATTTCATACAAGGTTGGCATATATTTTTAACTTCTTTGGACTGAAAGTCAGGAGATTTGGGCACTATTTCCCCTTGTGTACTACCTGCCTGACTGAAGAATGTTAAGTCTGGTTTTGGTTTTGTTTGGTCGCGTTTGCTTTTTTTCCCCCTGAAAAATCTACAGTCCTCTGTCAGAGGTTTGTTCAGCACAAGGCCTCATTAGATGTTGTTCAGCTCCGAATTCAGGCACCTAAACTTAGAGGTATAATTACGTGAACATAGACTTGACTCAGTTGCCCACACAGGCATTCAGTGCCATTTGAGACACCATGGCATATCTGAGACATGTTTGTAGGCCTCGCATATTTGACCCTGGACTTATAGGACATCTTCAGGCCCTCTCACACCTGATGCCCTAGGGTATTGGGAAGGTCAGTAGAAGCCTGTGGTTACGCAGCTAGGTCATATGCTTACACTTGGTCAGTTGAATCACTCTCATATCAACAAAAATAGGAGTTTAAACACTAATTGATATAGACACCTGAATGGAGACATCTTAATTTGTGTATCTGAGCCTGGAGTCAAGATATCCTTCATCTGAACTTGTTTCTGTTGCTTAAATAAAAATGTCTTGAGATATACAAGGGTATCCCACCTAATCCCACCACTCCAACTGATATGTCAGTCAGGTGATGGCCTCTCATTGTTCCGTTCACGTGTCTGATGTTCATCTGTCATCCACCTTGAATACCCTAAAATAGCAGTAGATACCTGTGTTTAAGCAACAGAACTGTGTCCCTTCTGTCTTCAAGGTCCAACGGCCACACTGAAGCTTTCCTGTCCCTCTACCTTCCCCATCTTTTCCACACCTGGTATCAGCCTATACAACATCAATCCTTGTTTCTCCACCACAAGGCTGGGCAGCTTTACAGACCCTAGGTAAGACTCATGTAGCCCACAGGCTTTTTGATCATACTGCAGGTGAGCACTCTACAAATTGGCCCTGGTGAGAAGGGGCTGGATCTTTGATTCTTGTTATCAGAGGTAATGCATCACAACCCTGCAAGCCTGATGAGGTTCCTGCAGTAATCTCACTGTTGTATCTTGTTATACAGAAATGAATCATGTTTAAGAACAGATTTACTTGCAGGTGGAGTGAATAAGCAGGAAGGGAGAACTATGAGATATTTGGCTCTTCCAACTGACATCTCTTACTCGCCCACCACAGCATCGATTCCACTCATGTTCCTAATCCAGTGCAACACACCAAAGCTTTCAATCCCCTCAGACAGATGCAGGGAGTTAGGAAAAAGCTCCTTATACAACAAACGCAAAGGATCTGTGTAGGGGAGCTGGATTTGGAGGTTCAGCCTCCCTTCAGCTGAAGCCATGGCCATCGCTTCCCCACCTGAAACTCTCCCCTTTCTATATATTCTATTTTCACATTTTGAGCCATGTAAAACTAGTCCAGGGTTAACAAACTGAATATGAAACAGTTATTGGCTTGAACTGGAACTAAATAGGAACAATTTCAGTTGCAGCTAAATACAAACTAGAACAGAATTGAAAAGTCCTTTGCTAAGCTTGCTGGGGCAGGGTTTACCTCTTACCACTGAAATGCAAAGTCATATAATTGGCCTTCCAGGTGTGTCCACATTGCAAGCAATGGTAAAAATAATAAGAAAAATGATTCTGATGTTGCTGATGACAGTATAATAATAATAATAGAAATATGATTAGGTTAATTTTGAGAAGACCTGCCACCTGAAAGTACAGAGCATGACATTCAGGTATCATTTTTCTTTTTTAATGTAATTCAACATTATTATAATTACTATTGACTTCTTGGTTATCCGTCAGCACATGGTGGGTGGAAATAACTTGAGGTGTGACTGATGGAGCTAGTTCTTTTTATTTCTTTCTTTTTTTTCCTGCTGAATTTCTTGATGTGTATGCTTTTCCACGCAGATGGCACCTTTGGCAACAGCCTTCCTGGCAGGATTTCAGGGCACCATTAATCTATCAAAGCAATGCTAATGAAGTTGGACTCTTAACAGTTTACTCACCATCTGCTTCTAACCGTCATCCTTCCCTGTGCTGTTCCTAATGCTTCCCTCGTGGAGGATGGGAATTCTGAACAGCACTGATTAATGTTCTTAGTCTGGTGCAGCTACTGACTTCCTGTAACACTTTTGTTAAAAAACAGTGTTAAAAAGGCAAAAACAGAGCCATTGAAAAACTCTGCAGAAGACAAAGGTCATGTTTTAAACCCTCAAAATTGCCTAACCCTGTAGACACCTAGTTTTCCATCAGTTTCTACCTTTCCACTAGACTAGTTTACCTAACAAAAGTTATTAAATATAGAATAATCATTCTCAGTATGTCCTTTGCCTTAAATGTTCCTGAGTTTATTGCAAGCCTGACAAATGTTTTGGGGCTTATTTGCCTAAAACACTTACCTTTTTTTTCCAGTGATATCAGTTAGTCTAAATAAAGACATTGACTGTCCACAAACCTCACCTCACATTATACCTCCAGACCAGTAGAGTTACCATAGCTACCATTCTTTCCGTAAAATCCCTTACACTTCTGCAGCAGTCTCATGTTGCCAAGGTGCTCCACACCTATTTTCATTCCACTGCGGACTGGATTTGCAAACTAGGTGGTTTCCCTGCCTATCTGGCCCGCAGGACCTAAGCCAGAAGCATTCTCAGAGCACAGAGAAATGCATCCAAGAAAATGAGATTTATAACCCTTTCACTGACTCCTTTTTGTTCAAAAGTCTCATGGATTCACCTGGAACAGGGCAGTCCCAGGTGCAAGTTTCTCTTGCTCCTGAGGGGATTTGAAACCACATCTCTATTTCTCTACCTCCCAGGAGAATACCCTAACCACTAAAAGATAGTCCAGGAGATTGTGGGTCTCACAATCTTTTCCAGTGAATCTGTTCCATTTAATTAAATATTCATTGTGCTTATGGAAGAGATAACAACTCTAAACATAGGCAGAATGGGAAAACTTGGGTTCTAATCCCATATCTATCAGATATGCTCAGCATGATGCACTGGGTTTGTGAAACTAATTTTAGGAGGTGCATGCCTTACTCTGTGAGTTTGCCTAGGGAGAATATAGACTGTCTTTGAAGCTGCATACACCAGTCAGCAGCCAAAGTTAGACACTGCAGCAATGAGCACTGCAGTGTTCTAGTCTTTCTGCATCTCTAGTGGCTAATACATCTCTACCTGAACTATTTCCTTTTAATTAGAAAAAGAAAACAGTAGCTACTTCCCAATGATGTAACTGTAGATACGTAGTGATTTATTAATAACAAATACTGCATATGGGCTAAACAACTTAGGACAGTAAGCAAAGCCATTAATTATAACCACTGCAACATTTATAAGACTAGTCAATGACAGTGACAAATTCAGCATTGCAATTTATGTGTTTATCAATAAAATCGTGAGAAAAATGTTAGAATTCTGAGCCTAACTTATTGTCACCATCAAAACTGAGCAAAGAAAGACCTTGGCAATGGGTAGTAGAGGCACAGAAAAAAGGCTTATAATGAAACATAGATTGGGAAAGAAAGAGGATAAACAAACATGAGGGACGTGATAGAGATCATGAAATTGGTTGTTCCCAATTACCCCATTTCATATTACAAGAATAATGAAACATCCTATGGAACTGGATGGCAAGACATTCAGAGAGGATGAAAGAGAAGACATTTTTTCACAATGGATAATTGACCTGCGGAACTGATTGCCACATGATAGCTGCAAGTTCAAGAGCTTAGCAGGTTTTAAAAAGGATTAAACATGTATAGGGATAATTAGTTCATCCATTATTAAACAAGATAAGTTTTATTAGTCACTAGTTACATTAAACAAGATAAAGTAAAGATCTTGTAGGAAACTTTAATTCTTACCCAGTGAGAAATTCCCAAACCTCAACTTCCAATGGCATTTTCAAAAAAAAATATTTTTCTATTCCTGTTCCATGGAAAATTTTGAATTTTAGTCCTAAAAAAGTCTAAAAAAGTCTGCCTCCTCTTCTCTTCTTCTCAAATAATGTGATTTCATCTTGTCTTAAAGATGGATTAGCACTGACATGTCCTGGCTAATAATTGGTATCTGCACTGAAGTGACTATTGTAAGATGAAATGGATATCAAGGGTTTTTTTTTCAGAAAAGCACACAGGAGAGCTCAGGAATCTTCTCAAAACTCTTCATGAGTGAGATTAATTTAAGTTTCTAGAAGGCATTATACCCTAAGAAAATAACATCCTATATATTTTTAAGGTGGCCGGATGTCTTGCATTCTAGAATGACAGTGCTCGTCTGAGGACTCCACCCATGTGTAATCAACCACCTTTCTTTCTTACTAATTTGGAAAATATTCCTTTTTCTTGGCCCAGTTTCCATCCTATGCTTGGAGTTTACCAGAAGCATCTACAAGAAAGTATTCCTCCTTAGCTTTCTAGACAATCAGAGGAGAGAGTTGCTACATCCAGACAGCAGTTTAAAGAATCATGTTATCACAGAGAAATTTAGGTTAGAAGGGACTTCTGGAGGTCATCAGGTCACAAAGAACAAAGATAGATCAGGCTTTGTAGGTCTTATTAATATCTGTATCGCTTTACAGAAGCATGGGTATCTCTCTTCTAATAGAAAACTCTCTGGTGACAACAGAAGAAACCCACAAGAAGCCTAAATGAACACCTCAGTGTAAATTGGATAAATCCCAGCACTGAATTAAACTTCTCAGATTTTCTACTCCTCACCCTCATATCATCACTCTTCCACACTCCTTGCTCATCCACTCATTTGTGTCATTAGACCCTCCGCTGGCAATTCCCAGTCGTTACAGCAAAAGAACTGCCATGTCCTGAAATGGCTACCATCTACGATACCCTTGCTCTGTCCCCTGCTAAGTCTACAAATATATTTCAGCTCATTCCTAAAATACATCTTTTCCCTTGTTTTTCTTTTCTCTCTCCCTGTCACTCAGTTGGTCGCACTTTTCCCTCCCTTTATTTGACACTGTCTATTGCTCATAGCTGTGGCATATTACTGAAATACACAAAACAGGTTTGGAAACAACCTGTACCAAAGATGTTCTACAAGAAGTATGGTAGTATTGAGAAACCATATTTTCTTTGGTGCTTTTCCTACCAAACGGATGTTTTTTTTCAATTTTTCGCCTAGGCAATACCTTGCTCAGAGCTCCATGCTAAAGTGGTTAGATCGTTAGCCTACTTAAAGCAAACACAGGTATCTCAACACTGTACTTGCAACTAAAGTGTAGACATACCTTATACACAGTTCTTGATGGCAATCCCGTCAACCATTAATGTCAAAAAAAATCCCAGAATCCAGTTCCAAGAATGTGTGAGATTGACATCAAATTGTTTCCTTCATTTGGCTTTTGATTATTGCGCCCTTAGGGGTATTCAGGTACAGACACATCATCAAGCTTCATTTCATTTGTCCTGTATTAATAATTTTTTTATGGTAGTCAAGTATGCAATAGATTATTGGAGCACTGCATGTTTTTGAATGTATTTATCTTCACATCACTTCTATGAGGAAATCAAGTACACTCATTCCCATTTCACAGATTGGGAACTGAAGCACAGAAAGGAAAAACAAATCATGGAAGAGCATGGACTTGAAAAACCAAACCCACCTTTCACTTCAGGGATTCAATCTTTCTGTTGTACTGAAATCTGAGATCCTTCCATAATCGCATGCTTCCAGGAGCTAAGAGTTTAAGGCAAAAGACAAACCACAACAAAAATTCCCCTGAAAACCTAAGAATTTATGGCACATTATAGACTGAGACACTCTTTCTCTTCAATTTTCTTTTTGGTCTAACTCAGTATTTCCTTTTAAGAACTGAATGCCACACATCTATCCCTAAGACCTCCATAATGAAATGTACATCTTCCTTTAAAAATTGCCTCTGTGCCTCAAGTGTCACTCTCTCCCCACTCCTTAGCATTGGCAGCTCATTTTTCCAGAGATGTAGCTCTTCATTACTGCTTTATCCCAAAGAATCACATCACCCACCTCATTCCTTGCCCTCTCTTTCCCATTCCAGTTTTGGGGTTGCTTTTTTTTTTTCCCCTGTATGTCTTTCTGTTGTTGTTGTTGTTGTTGTCTATTTTAACTCACACTGCTGTGGGTTATTCCCCCAAGCTCTGGAAAGATCAGTCATACATTACATGATATGTGAGCAAACTAGCCAGATTACAGAGCAGCAGCTCTAGGTTAAATAACAATGTGTTCCCGAAACACCTGTTAGAGCGCTCCAAAACATTTCACTCGCAGTGACTTGCTACAACACATACATATAGAGATCTTTTAAGACACACGCTTACCCGAGAACTTCCTGCTGCTGATTCCGTAGCTTGTCTAAATAATAACCAGCTCTCTGTAATTCTAAACTTTATCTCTGAATGTTTCGACAATGATGTACAATAGTAAAGAAAAAAAAAAAAAAGAAGACGAAAAAGCCTGAATTCTGTCGTTTAGTTTTAATTTATTTTTTACTATAGATGGATTGTGGATAGGTGGGTTAATCTGGAGATATCTTCAGGCAGTTGGTATTACCAATTTAACGTGGCTCTGTCTGCATTTTATCTCAGCTGAGATTCTAAATTAAACATGCGTTTAAAAATAATGGCATCTGAACAGGGCGTCTCATTCAGTTTTAGCCGGCTGCAGTGTTTTGTTATGTTTGCATGTTACTCTGTAAATGTTTGTGTTCCTTATCCTGATTACAGATGCAATTTTACAGCCTGTTTATTGATTTTAAAACTTTAGAATACCATTGACATCAGCCATAAGGAACCTCATTTGTCTGGCAAGAGATTGCAGAAAGAATTTTAGACCTGATTAATTTGGTCTTGTGTTGCATTTCCACTTGAACTTGTAATAGTCCACATATTCGTTGTATTGTTTGTATTTGCAGAAAGCCAATGCATCACATTGGTGTATTTAAACACATGCAAGATTTTTTTTTTAATTTCTTACTCATTTTAGTTATCTTGTATAAACAGTTTGAAATAAATAAGCATGCACATGAAAATAGATAAGAATTCACAAGGTTCTGTTAAAGAAACACACACAACTAAATATGTACTGTATTTCTTACTGTAAATAACAAATCCAAATAATACTGCACTTTTTATATTCAGTCATAACCACAGAAGTTAAGTCAATTTAAATTTTGCATGAGTAAAGAGTTCATGATCTGACCTATGAATTACCATAATATTTAGCACTAGTAGCATTTAAAAAAAATAATACTTCTTCAAGGACACCTCTCAGGCTGGAGTCTAAGCCAAGAATAACAACTGATTTAGACTTCACAGCAATCCCATGGACTAAGAATCATCCCACTTTACAGAGAAGAAAGCTAAAACCCCATAGCTAAAAGACTCCTCAGACGACACCTATAAAATCATTGTTACCATTGAATGAATGAAGAATTCACAAATGCTTTAGAGGGGCCACAAAAGCAGCAAACATCACATCATGGCCAAGAAAATTGGTCCAATGTTAAATTGTCATTGAAGGGTATTCGATATGATGCGTGACAAATAAACATGCCTCTGGAAAACTTTTATGTTGCATTAATCCCATTATTCTCCAAACCACAGCTTGGACTGCAGCAATATTACAGACAGTTACAGCTGGAAATCCACGGGGGCAAGGGGTGTCTGTGAGGTGCAGGATCTATTGGCTGCCTAATGCTAGACAAGTTCTCATATGGGTAAATACAGCTTTTTTCTTAGTTTAGTGCTTATCCACTGGGAATACTATTACTGGAAAAACACAATGGGTTACATTTTATTCCACTTTTCCTTAGGTAACACTGATTGATTTTTAAGATTTCATTTTCACCCTACACAGCTTGGGCAACATCATTCAGCCAGGGGAAGCAAAAAGATAATGTAAATAATTTCAAGAATGAACTCTATTAAAAGATTCACAATATTTTCAATTAACATTATCCTAGAAATATTTAAATTTTTAACACTGATATGTCCGTCATTATGAAGAGAAATTAAATCTTTCTGAAGGAAGAGAGGAAAACAAGGGATATTCAAATTATTTCAGGAGCTAAATCTGCTGTAGGAATTACTGTAATACAGAAATAACTTTCTCCTTATATCTGAGAGCAATCATAACTTCTACAATGTTATTCCAGAATTTAGTCTAAAAAGGATTGACATTTCTAAGAAAAATGACAATTTCCTTTATTACTCTGTAAAGTGAGTGTGTTTTCTTTGATTATAGCCAAGAGGTAGGATTCCATCTTAACTGGGTCTTAGAAAACTGTAAATCACTGTATTGAGCAGCAACCCAATCTGTCTGTTTTTCAAAAACAAGGTAACCCATGGTTTAACCATTTTAAGACATGTTTTGAAAATCATCTAATCTGATGAAATCCATACCCAGTGAGCCTTCCATAAAATCCAGTTGCACAGCAGAAAGGCTGAAGTGATCACCTCTGTTCAAAGAGACAAGGAAGAATGAGGATATCTTCTGCTTTCCAACATGCAGGTGTGCAACTTGATCTAGCAGCAAATACGTCACCGTATGTTGATTTTCTGATAGTCACTTTCTTTAGTGATAGCTTTAATGAAGGGCATAATGTGAAATTTCAGGGATAACTGAAAGCACATATTCTCATTTTATCAAGAGTTTCTATTTCCAGAAGAATTCATGTATCACCTTCACTTTGTGCAAAGAAGACCCTTTTAAGTCATCTCGGGAAATCATCAGGCTGTAAACAAGAAGGGTAAGTGAGGTACTACCAGGAATAAAAGGAGAACTGACTTCAGAGTGAAAGGAGAAATTACCACAGAGAACGATGGGAAAGAATACAATAGTAAATAGTGGGGAGAAGAATATCCCAGTACTGAAAACTAAAACTAAGCTAAAAACGATCTTGGACAAAACACTAGGCAGAGTAGAGCAGTAAGCAGATGAATCCCCATCATTTGGGGTATCTCTAGGGGCCTAGAGAAAGACAGACACCAGCAGAAAGATGGAAAATTTGGGTTAAGGTCACCCAGGGCCAAAACAGATGAAGGTCAAAAGGGATCCAGTGGTTGTGGAGTCTCCATCTTCAGAGATATTCAAAAACTGGCTGAACACGACTCTCAGCAATCTGGTCTAGCTGATCCTGCTTTAAGTGTGAAGTTGGATGCGGTGATTTCCAGAGGCCCTTTCTAACCTCAGCCACCCTGTGGCTCTGTGATTGACCTGATAACTAGAGATGTGCTACTTTTGTTTTGTTTCCCATCAAGACCAATCTCTCCACACTGGCATTCACTTTGGACTGGGATGTCCATCTGCCTTTAATTGTATGGCCAAGGGCTGTGCATTTCCTTTAAAAGTCCAACTGCTCTAGCAACAAAATTTGCGTAGATGTATATTTTGCACACATAAAGGCTCTGGAATTTGGTCAAGATATTCTACAGGCAAGCTTGGCTTCGTTCTGCTCTGTGGATTTAAAATGGTATAAGTGACACCAGTAGATAAGTATCAGGCCTGGCATGTTTTCAAAGAGCCTGATAGCTATAACGAGAACACAGTATAAACCAAACCTCCTCCTGGTATAACTTCATTTAAATCAATGAGATACATAATATAGACACAATCCTGTAGGGAGGAGTCTCAAAACCTTCGTGTAATTTGATGTTCCTGACATCAGGATTTAAAAGAAATGGGTCCGTTTCACCAGGACTTCATCTGCAGAGCTCCCCCATCGCAATCACAGAGGATGTTTCTTTGAAGATGGGCTAGGACGCTACCCCCCAAAATGCTCACGTTCTGTAATCATGGTTCAGTTTTCAAATGCAACACAAAAAATTGTCGCTGTCACGATGTATTTACTCTCGTGGTATTCAAACATCAGATCATTTCAAAAAGGAGATACTGCTACATTCCACATGATGGCAGGAGATCTGTTTTTCTTATTGCAAAGCCAGAGCTTACAGTTTAAGATGTCCTATTAAATATAGCAAGATAAGAAATCTCCCATATTCTCCAAGCTGTTTTGTAATAATATGTTCTCAAGACATACTCAAAAAGGACAATTCTTCATTCTATATTAAAAAAAACCAAACCCAAAGATGCTGAAGTAGTTTTGCAAAGTTTACCGAAATGATAAAATAAGTGCCTTGTAAAATAATACATATGAGTAAACTGGTATTTCAGGGCAGATTTACAATGCTTACTTTGTTTTTGTGGAACATAATTAGGTTAACTTACTATAAGATTTTTTAGAATGCAGATTTTTTTTCTTTATGCCCTCTTTTTTTTTAGTTGAAAGGAACTTTCAGGCACAATTTAATTTGACTGATTTTAGATTTTTTTAATACAAGACTTTTCTACTTATATTTTCAATTTAAGAAATACTAGAAACATTAGGACGTTTTTTCCTAGGAGGTTGAGGGGCTTCAACATGTCTTTTTTGGAGTGTTTTTGGAGCACTTTAGTTAAAAAATCAAACACAGGATTTGTTACAAATATATAACAAAGGTGTTCTGTGCCTAAATGCTTAGTAGGCAGTGGAATACAAAGAAATATTTCTAAAAATATGAATTTAAAATGTTTATCTTTCACTGTCTTGAGTTTGATTATGTTATTACTTCTTTTTAGTCTCTATGAGCCATCTGTTATTTGCATATATGAACAAAAAAAAATCAAAACTAAAATTATGTACTTAACACATTTCATTGTTTACTCATATAATAAAACAAACAAAGCAGGAGTGAATCTCACATGATTTCTTGTTTTTCTCTTGTATGTAGCTCATCTTTAAGCAATATCCATGAATCATTCAATACTTATGCAAGAGTATGTTCTGCTAAAAAAGTGCATCGAGTTCATCCTGTGTTTTTCTCTACCAGGGAGTGCCTAATTCTTTTGGCAAGTTCCTCTTTATTAACTTGATTTTAGGGCCGGGAAACAATCATAATATGATATCCTGATATCACTTCAGGCTTCCATTACCTGCATTGCGCTGTTTCCAGGGCTGTTAATGACGCAACTAAATTAGATGATGGACAGCCATTGGCAGAAGTTATTTAGGCATTAAAGACACTAGAGACAGGCTAAATACATGAATTCTATCATTTTCATGTATGAAATCTATTTTTATGGACTTTTTTCCCCCATCTGCCTCAAAAGTCAACCCATATGTGGTTGAGCTGAAGTGCTGGGTGCAGTCTGCAGGACAGAGATGCTGGCAGTTCTCCAGCTCCTTCTGACTCAGTGTGGGAGAGGAGCAAGCCTGCGAGTGTCCAGGTGAAACACCCAGAATTAACGTCAGTAGGAGTTTGGGCAGGGGTGACTCCTCCACCAGGCATAGAAAGCCAGGGGACAGACCCTAGCTTGGGAACCACGCTTGGTTGCATGATGGTCAGGAGCTGCATGGTGGTCACTCCTTCCTAAAAAACCCAGGTTTTAGGCTATGGAAATAAATACAGTCCTGGGGATTATTTGGTGCTTGGGAAAACATGGAGCGAACTTGCTTAAAATTTAACTTTAATGGCTCTAAATCTTTCCTTTAAAAACAAACAAAAGAGGAGATATTCCCCTTTGGTTTTATATCACAGCCAGCAGAGAGTTAAGCACGCTGCTTAAAGTATAAGTCCATCAAAGGCTGGCACCTCCTTGCTTAATAAACCTTTCTCTTTGTGTATTTGACTCATACTTGATCATTTTAACTGCATTTTCGTACTGTTAGCTCTTGGGAGACAACTCAGCTCTTGGCTCAGAGATCAGGAACAGAACTGTAGGATAATTTTCAATTATAATATCTTTCCTATTGATGATGAATGATACTCAAGAAAGAAAACAAAAACCTGAGCATGATAACCTAGTTTTAACTTGTAACCTAAACAGATGTGATCTGTGGACTTTGAGACTTAATAGCTATGGAATGCCATATTATTATTTTCCAATACTTTCTGAAGAGGAATTTCCCTGAATGGGTGCTGATGACAATTTTAAAAAAACGTTTTTGCACTGATCGGTGCTTATAACGCAGCATCAGCATTCACTTTGTAACTCTCCCTTGTTTGGTGCTCTGTAGCTGGCTTTCGGCATGTCTTTTAATTTGGACAAAAACCAGAGTGATTACTTTCATTTTAGTTTCTAGTCTGTTTTTTGTCCCAACACTCATGAGCTTCTACAAAATTTCTGTGATTAACTTGCGAACACTTGAGGGGAATATTTAATTGTTAGCTTCATTTATCATCTCGTCTCCTTTTTTTATGTGTCTTAACTAGATTTTGCTTTTGAAAAATCAAACCAAAAAAACTCCGCAGCAAACCCCTGAATTTTGAGCAAAAGTAGACCCAGCTATTCCCCTTTAAAAAAAAGTGAAGGTGAATTTGGGAGAAACTGAAGAAGCCGTTTCTTTTTTCAGTACAAATGTGATCTTGAAAATCCACAAATCAAAATGCTTATCTTGTGTTGGTGCCAGCACATAACGCATGACTCCTTGGTAGATGAATGTCTACCCGTAGAATGCATTATTAGTCTATTTAGCTTCATGTGCTGTGCTGACCTACTTTAACTTATTCTTAATAATGCACAGCGCTGGAGCAATATTGACTCATATACTCATTTCTCATATACTATGAGGCATTAATAATGCATTGTATTTTTTCCTCCAAAGTGAAGATATGATTAAATCAAATGGATCCTAATGTGAACATCAACAAATGAAACAGATTGGCCCTTGTACGAGCAAAATGACAGTTTTATAAGGAAGGTATTTCATTCTGCTTCCCCTGACAAATGTTTCCTTAAATATGCCCTTGCTATTTTTATGGTGGGCAAGGTGGGGTTTCTGTTTTTGTTAGGTTTTAGTATAACATTTAACAGTAGTTTTCTTACTTGCATCTAGAAAAGAAGACGACTGTTGAACATGTTTTAAAAAGCATTGTTAAATCGGCCCAGAAAGAAAACCTTACAAAAATCTGTTAAAAAAAGGTATTGTTAAAAGGGAACTATATAACAAATGGGAGTAGATTATGAGGCAATAAAAGCAAAACTCGGCATAATTCATGTAAAATGAATAAATTAATCCAAAGAGTTGGACACCTCCTGAGTCTAATGGGACTGAATTCCTGATGAGGGAAACTAAAAAAGGGACCAATGAATACTATTGTGAAAATTTAGTAGTTGTTATTTGCGGCCAACTACAGGACAAATATTTTTCTATATTCAAATCTTGCATGTGAACTTGAATAATTTGGTGAATCATTTAAAAAATATCCTTGCCCCTGCAATATTTCTTTTCACTACTATTATTTCCTAGGATGAACCAGCTGATTCTGTTTGATGACTGGACACAATGCAGTGCTGAAATGCAAGAAACCAGATTTTCTCCTTTCCCTTTGTATCAGCGTAACTTGCATCTAAAAAACAACAGCAACAGAAGCCATCAGTCCCAGGACATACAAAGCCAAATTCAGACATTTGACATACAACATTTAACTTGTGATTTTTTAATTTCAAAACAGGCTGTGCTTGGTTTCAAGAAATACACTGCAAAAGTCATTAACTGCCCTACTTGCACTATGAAACTCAGACTTCAGAAACTGTATTAGCACCCTTAGCTCTGATCTTTTTATTATTTTTGTAACTGTGAAGCACAATTAACTCAGGTGAAACAGCAGTGTTACATTGTTTTCAAATAAGGGTGCATGCGATAAGAATCGACTCGGGTAGTCTAAGTTAATCTTGACATATTTTAAAGTATTGAGTGCTTTACATAATTCATTAAAGGGTATGACAGCTCTGCTGAAATAATTAACAAGCTCTGTTAAGTGTTAATAATTTGGCCTTTTTTTAAAATAAATGAATCCTTCCCCAAATTTTCAGCTTTAAGCCTTGGATATTACTTCAGTTTGCTGTGGAGTTTCAAGAAAACTAGTTAATTAGTTTTTCAGAGATCTAATCAGTTGGATATTGGCCTTCAAAAATGTTTGTACATGTAATATCATGACTTTTAAATCTCCACCAGTTTTAAAACCACCAACAGCAGAAAATAATTTTTTTTCAAATACCAGGATCACTTGTTCTTCCTGGAATATGGGAATATTTTGTTAATACACAACACAGAAACGGTGTTTCTATAATTATGTGAATATGAAACTTCTCAAACAAAGGAAAAAGACTTTGACAATTTTCTCCAGCACAGTACGGAGAAACATTTTGGAAATATTTAAAAGATTATATTTTTTTAAAAAAAATGCCTTTTGGTATTTTTCTGCAATGATCTTTAAGGGCATATTAAATAGATTTAGATTCTTTTTACGAATTTCCAAAGGATAAGACAGGGTCTTTATTCATTATCTGCTTTTTTACAAGACTGTGCCTTTGATTAAAATATCCAGTTACTGAAGCAGTGGCACAAATACATCGAGGAGCCTGTGCTTGCACATCCTTGCCAAATGCTGTGGTGACCTGTGTGATTGCAAGGGAAGCACCCAAATCACAGGAAGAAAAGGCTGGGTGAGGGAGCTGGAAAGCCTGCATGTGTGTACGTGACTTGCATTGTAGCGTCAGCACCTCTACAATTAGATTGGTTTTGCATTTTTTTTTCAAATACAAAAGCACTTTGCTTTTACCCACATGGTTGTACTGAAGGCAAAGTCAATGAAACAAGCAGGGTCTTTGGCAAACGTCCCTTTGCTCATGAGATATGGCATTGCTCCGTTGTAGATCTCAGTACAAAAACTTGGGAAACACAAGCTTCCAGGCACTAACTGTAATATTAATTACGTATGACCTATCACTGGACAGCGGAACCCACAAATTCACTTTATTTACTCATTTTTTCCCCAGATACTGCAGCATTGGTACAATTTGTGTAACAAAATGTAGCATATCAGTGGGGTCTGAAAGTTTGTGTGGTCTCGGTTTCTTACTCCTGTGCAGTAAATAGCAGATTTAACACAAGGATTGAGAAGTCCATAAATGAAAGGTTAAAGGCCACCAGCAATATATGTTTCTACCCTGCCACACAGTCCTCTATCGCGCTGACACATCCACTAAGCAGACAATGCTCAGCAGTCTTCTCAAGACTGGATGTCATTCTTCCAGTGCCCCACCTTCCTCCCCAAAGAGTGGACCCAAAAGACCGTAAAAGTGTGTGAAGGTCCTTGGGACTCTGGGATGGGCTGTCATGGGGAAATTACACCTGGTGGGGTATAGGGGTAGTCCCAATGGGAGCAGGAGAGGCTGTTACTGGGCACAAGAGGTGGATTATATGAGGACCTTGGTTGTCTTCTGGCCTCCCAGGAAAACTACGCCTGGTTCTACATTAATTGTGGGTTATAACCATATGTCCTGTACCATGCTTTTACCTGTACATGCTCACAGGAGTGTGTGCATATAGAAAGCCCCCTCCCTAATGTCATGTGAAAAATATCAGGAAATTATTTTTTAAATTTTATTCCGTAACAGAAGACTTCAGTTTCTGCCTCTTTTCTAAAAAGCTATTGAAAGGCTCAGTGAATCTATTTTGGTTTTAGGAAACGACATTACTATGTGATTCAGAGCAGGGACTTAGACAAGCCTCTTCCCATTTTATTGTTGTGAATAGCATGTGATCGGCATTCTCTTTGCCCTACCCCATCCTCTCTTAGACTAATTATTCCTTAGACAAAAATAACTTCTCAGGAAAAAAAAAAATGCACTTGCATGAGTTTGCGCTTTCTGTGCAGTAAAACATCCCATTGAAAAAATTCCTAAGCAGCTCCCCCTATAGATGCAAGTGCTATCAGTCCATGTATACAGTTTATTTCATTGTACCATTATTGACATTGACAAAGAATTTCTTATCTCCAGCTTTCAAAGATCAGCCAGACATCAACAGGATTTCTCTTCAATGAGACACGCTAGCACATGATGAAATTAGGTTGCAGCGTTGAGAGTTCATTAAAGGTGCTATTCTAAGAAAGATATGTAGCCAGGGTTTTGCCAGCTAATAAATGACCCTGGATTCTTTAGATATTGGGTATTACATTTGGAACTGCTGCATAAATTGTGAGGACCCATTTTCATAAGTTTTAAGCATGTCCGCTCTTGTTCTGTATTTCTAACAGACAATATGTGCAGGTCACACTGTATTACAGGATCTCGCAGTCTCAATATTCTTTGATATAATCTTTACCATTCTCATCATCATGATCTGCAGTAGCAAACACAGGATTTGCTGACCCTGGGTTTTCACAAACCAAAGGAAATGTCACTGGGGAAGAAGAGCTTTAAGTAATAGACACAGGATCAGGTCCATTCTGGTTCATATGTTTGTAAATTGATGTATTAGGGATGGATTTAATTGGATATGGGGAGAATCCATATGGTTATTCCCTATACTATGTGTCACAGAGCACATGCAGTGCCTTGTTCCCCTCTCTGCAACAATATGAACCTGAATTTGCATTGTCGTCTAGAATAAAACAAAACAAAATACTGATAATGAAAGAGGCATCCACACTTTCATTGCTCTAATATAAAGACTGTTAGTTCTACCTACAGCTCAATCTCATAATGATCAAGAAAATCCTCCAATTTAATAACTAAATTCATTTTTCCTTCCTTGAACTAAATGCACAGTTATTAAAGGCAGAAGGATCACTGGCAGTTTCTCCCAGCTTGCACTGTAAGCTGAAAATGGCATTCTCATCACACAATTAATTAATGTTCTCGATGCAAAGAGATACAGGATAGATTTACGTTCCACATGTTATTGAATAACTCTCACGTGTAATATTGCTTTGGCACGCTTTATGTTCCTGGAGTTAAAGTGCACATCAATAGCTCAATGCATCGATAACCTGAGTGTCAGTACAGCTATAAAACCTGATTCTCCTTGAATTTTGCACAGTTTTCAGTACACTGTTCTCTTGCAAATGGGTCTTTATTGATGCTATAAAAGTGGCACACGAATCAGATGAGCTGAATCATATAATCTCCTATAAAACAGGTTTTTCTTTTTTTCTTTTTTTTTTTTATCAGCCTTCTTTCATCTTGCTGAAGAGGTGTCTTGAGAAGTATTAAAAAATTTTGGACTTCTGAATACAAACACTTTGCTTTCACTTTTCCACTGCTTGGAGTTCGTCCCCTCTTGGGTGAACCAGCCACCTCCAAACTCAACTTATCTTTATTGGGCTCAGTGTGGCATCACTGGTCTTAAGGTATAATACTAACTACTAGAATAGATTTTAGAACAGAACAGAACAGAACAGAACAGAACAGAATAGAATAGAATAGAATAGAATAGAATAGAATAGAATAGAATAGAATAGAATAGAATAGTTCAGTTGGAAGGGACCTACAATGAACATCTAGTCCAACAGTTATTACTGTCCTCTGTTTTAGGTCAAAGGGCAAGCAATAATGCAACGACTATTCCACAACCCCTCAGAGTGGTATTTTTCCATTCAGGTTTGTTTTGAATGCTGTGGAGAGCACTATAAAGGCATGTGAAGGTGTTGGGGGTGCAAGGTTTGTTGGACTTGTGTTTAAGCGTTACGTAAGACAGAAGGAGATGGTTGAATGTGGTTTTGACATTGCTTGCTTAGTCTCAATAACAGCAATTTTATTTTTACAGGTTTAAAGTTAACTATTTCCTTTTCTTTATTTATTTATTTCCTTCTGTCCATCCAAACTGAACAATATCTCCCTATTAAGCAAGCTCACAAGTAGGCTTCATGATTTCTCTGGAGGAAGAATGAAGACAAGAATGTGCACCTAGTTCTAGTTATGTGATGATATCAAAACCGCAGAATCTCCATTCAAATTTTTGGAGCTCAGTGCAGTAAATCTGGCGTGTCATCAGACTCAGTTCTACACTTAACCAGCCTGCTCTCCTGGTAAGATATGATCTAATATAATTTGAAAAGAGATAACATCAATTAGGAGGAAAGTTTGTGTCAATAAGCTTCAGAGGGTTTTTTGTTTGCCTAATAGCACATCATTTTACTTGCTATTTGATTTGTAAAATACATGGCTATAGCATAAACTGGGCTTTTGTAAGAAAAAAAAAAAAAGCTAGTATTTTCCAAGTAGTGAACCTTACAGTGGTAAGACTGTAATGGTATCTCTTTTTTACACAAGACACTGAGGAATAGAAAACTAGAATATGATTCATTTCAGCAGATTTCAGGCATACATATGAATTTTTTACATCTGTAACTGAACTTTTCTTCAACAGCTCTCCTTACAGTCAAGGGAGAAAAGCAGGCACTTACAGGCATGATTCTTCTGACCTAATTGAGAATAATATTTGAGAACATGATGAACAGTGCTCTGGGCTTCACGGGACATATCAGCCAGATTTTCCCTGAATATAAAGGGAAA
Source organism: Ibidorhyncha struthersii (assembly GCA_013398815.1). NCBI lineage: Eukaryota > Metazoa > Chordata > Aves > Charadriiformes > Charadriidae > Ibidorhyncha > Ibidorhyncha struthersii. The sequence goes on along the minus strand of VZSZ01008393.1, from coordinate 94,074 downwards.
CTAGAATGACTTGCACAGACATAGATGCCTTTATTGTCAATGTCTATACTTGGTCAGATAAATCCTATCCGTTTTGAGTGACAATTCAGGAAGTCTGCCATGGAACAGCATTTCCCCTGGGTCAGTATCATGACCACCTTTCAGAAACCTGAAAAGCAGGCTTTGTTAAATGTCCTTCCATAGCTCCCAGCCTTTATCCCCAGCTGTCCTACCTGTCTCATGGTCCTCAGCAGGGGTGCTAAAAAAATGAATGCGTGCTGGCCTGCAAACTTGTGTTATTTATTATTTAACCAGTTAGGGTGCTCTGCAATTTAGTTCAGTGCTTAGAAGACCAACAGACCCCATTCCCAGAGCCCTTGTGCTAAAAGTTGAGGGCAAAAAGAGTGTAAAGCCAAGTCCAGGTCATCTCAGATCCTTCCTCTAAGTGCGTTTAATCTCTGTTGGAATCAGCCTGTCTCATTGTTATGCATTTAGTCCATGGTGTGCATGAAGCAGCAGACAAGAATGTCCAAGCTGTGGCTCTTGAGTGACAAGTGGCTCATCTATGACAGCTCTCACCTTGTGCCAGGACAGCATCGTGGTTGAGGCACAACCTGCACAGAGGACAGGAGCTTCCAAGCTAACCCAAATCCTTGGATATGGGAGGAAGTTAGGCAGGGTTGCTAGAGGCAGGATCACCCAACCCACATCCATTGGGCAACAGCATGAATTTGACAAGACCTGTGGCGTTCTCAGCTGTGAAACATGGCAGGAGTTCCCTCCGTTGCTGTCACCCCATGTTCCCTACCCCTCTCCCCCATACAAAGATTTTGGAATGCGACCCACAGAATCAAGGAGGTAGGATGGGAACAACAGTATCCAAAGAACATGGATAATTGCTTACAATTAACACTGACAATTGCACAATCACAAGTGAGAGAGTTGTATTACACAATCTCTTACATAACACCTAATCTTAACCTAATTCTACTTCACTGCATATGCTGTATACTAAACTACTGTTGTCATTTAGGAGCAAGAATATCCTCATTTAAGTAAAATTAATAATTGGATGTTACAGCTCTTGAGTTATTCAGGAATCTGGTGAAAAAGCAACATTTCTGGTTTTACTAAGGTTTATCGTATTTAAGACATTTTTGCCATAATATCATTTGCTATCTTAACTCCTGGGATACTGATGTAGATTATTAAATTGTTCCTAAAGTACTTTCTAATGGTTCTGAAAGGAGGCAAAAAATGAGCTCCTTAACAGAATATGACAGTACATTTCCCGTGCCCTAGTCTTTGATTTTCTTTTTCAGCAAGATATTCCCAGTTGACTTAAAGGCATTTTATATTTCAACAGGCACTTTTGCTGGTCTCAGCAACCCCAAAGTTACTCTTACCCCTGTTAAGGAATATGCCTCACTTTTGAATGTTTTCATGAGCCTCAAATTCTGTGTCATTGAAACACAACTGAGTGCTTTAAAACAATTCAGTGTCTCAATAAAAGATCTGCCTGGGTCAGTTACTAGTTACCGTTATTATTATTATTGAATGCAACTGTTAAAATGCATTATTGTGCACATTTTGTAAGCACTCATCCCCTTAAGATCTGGAACCACTTATCTGTTTCTAATGTGTATCATGCTTTCTAATGGAAACCAAGGTCTTCTCTGACTTCTGGTGACAATTTATCAATAGGAGCAGATTATGAGGAGGAGAGGTGGGCTCCTTAAGAAATTGCCCATATGTCTCACTAAAGAGGTAGCTGTTGAAAGAGATTTGTACTCAGTCAGACTTAGCTGAACTTCTGCTGGAAAGTCAGTTTATAACTGTGATCTCTAAAGTTTTGCCCCGTCTCCTGCAACTTAGAAGAACCCTACAGTATCCTCCTGAAGAGTCCTGCAATATCCAACCTCTCCTCCAGAGTTTGGATGAGCTGCTCAGAGAGACGCTGTGTTTTTTGTAATCCAGGAAACAGTAAACAGTCCTTTCAATGCTCTTGTCACAGGACAATAAGCATGGAGGCCTGGTAGAATATGGTCTCAGTGTTTGTTTGGCTGGATGTTGATTGCTCTAACAAGTTAAATTTCTCTCTGGCTATCATTGGATATAATGTAGCCTAGAAGTGATAAGAAGGTAGGTCTCTGTGGCTGAGGCATCGCCTTCCCTACAGTTGTAGAAAGGTAATAATATCATCAGCTGAGGTCAGAAAATCCAAGGAAGTATCAAACGAAGTAGGAAAAGAATCTGCTGAGGTTGATTGTGATCCCTGTATTTACAAACTGTATGTTTCTTTAACATGAGGAAAATAGTTTGTTTTTTTTTCCCATGGGGCTGTAGAACTTATTGCCACAGGATGTTGTGAAGGCAAAAAGAAAAAATTAATCAAATAAACAGAATATTCTATCAAAGCTATCACACATTATGGTCCAGATAGTTTCAGGTGAAGGAGATGTAAATCACTGATTATCAAAGGATGAATTATTCTTGCTCTTTTTTCCTCAATATCTTCTATCATCTACTGTAGAAAAAAAGGATTCTGGGAAAGATTAGTTTTGATCTGGCCCTGGATGTTGGGCTTATGTTCCTGTGCTTCAGATCACTACTATCATCTGAGAAGATGTCAGCAAAAAGAGAGGGGTCCTAAGTACTGGAGAATAAGCTAGATCAGGTTTCTCCTTCACGGGACAATGCACCACAAAAAATTACAGCACCTTTCCATTTTAGTGCCAGCCAGTATTTCGTTTGCATTTAAAACAGAGATTTGAGTTTGAAATGCTGAAATGGCTTTTACTGGGGGAAAGAAAGTCTTGTGTCAAGTGTATATTGCCCAGCTGATGATGTGCTAAAGGACTACCAGATCTTCAAAGTACTTTGCTAGCCACCACCACTTCTTTCATGCTTTTACATCTGCAGCTGCCATCCACGTGAATATCCTACAACGTCTACCAGAGCCCCCCCATACTCCCCTGAGCTAAAAGCTGGAGCAATAAGGATTCCTGAACCAGTATTTTACCAAGAACAGCTTCATCATTGCTTACGCACGGGAGGGCTGAAAACTACACTGGACATTTCCTGGTTAAAGGTACATTCTATGACTTAATGTGAATATACGTTGATTTAGTTTCATTCTGTATGAATTTATGTCACTCAATTACAGGAGTAAAATAGGCTCTGGTTAAAAAAAAAAAGCATTGGGACAGTATCTATTGAAAGACACACACGCTATCTCTGCGTCTTGCAGATTTTTCTAACGTAAAGGCAAGCTTCAATTAGCTCAGCATGATATTCAGGTCATAACTGTCATAATGAAAGAATGAATCATTTTCCATTTCAGGAGAGAGGGTAACAAAAAGTGACTATAATTGGTGACGTAAGTTCAACTTGTTGATATATTGAGAAGGACTTTCGTTTGTATTGTTTAGGTTTCAATCAGCTTTATTACTTTATTAATCAGACTAAATCAAAGTTATTACTCTGCCTTTTTAATCACTGCAGTTCTCTTGGTACCTGTTGGGGGGCCCATGGGGAAAGGAGAAACGTGATAATTACGATAATTTTTTTGCAGTCACAATGAGTCCTGAAATTATCCAAATCATGTTGCCAAGCACTGGAAAGTCGAATTCCCAGTGCTTCAAGAAATAGTGGCCCTGTTTCATTGTTGTAGGACTGTATGGGAACAATTTATACTGCTCTGAAGTTTACACTATTTGTCAACAGAGTGATCATACACCGTTCCCTTTACACAGCAGAGGGAAGTGGGGGGGATATGGTGTAACTCAGAATGAAACCCAGTTTCCCTTTGTGAAGGCTAGCAGAAAAATTCTCCTTCTTGGTATGCAGAAAAACTCATCTTGCACTGAGGTGCTTCACCTGTCACTTGTGATTAATTTCCCATTCTGTCCAATGTTTCACTTTGTTTATTAATGATAATGCTTTGATTGATGACTGGTGCCTGCTAAATACCCTGTTGCCAAACAAGCAGCAATGCTCTTGTTCAAACAGATACATGGTGGAGGCGAACAGCGCAACAGGCAGATGAGCCCATGTCTTCTTGAGCAAGGGCTTGAATCCAGCTCATGGTAGGATCTTTACCTCTCAGTAGATATGTCTTTGGTGGTACCTTTGGAAAGGGTTACAAAGTTCTCACAGTAAGCGGGAAAGACAACTATAAAAGAGCTTATCTTGAAAGTCAGCCTGTGTGGTGAAGTCCATGGAATACCAGACCAAGGAAACAGCTGATAGGCTTCCCTTCCTTCCTTGAAACACTCCAACATTGTCACCAGTGAATAGCTAACACATGTTAATTGCCCACCACAAGGCACTGGTGGGACCAGACATTTTAATTTTGTCTCATGTTAACCAAGGTGAGGTCAACCCTCGGCTGCAGGGAAGGGAGGGGAGAAAGCTGAAAATGCTGACCTCATTTAACTACTTTGCAGAAAAAACAACAGGTGTCTACTTTCCAATCAGATTTTACACTAAGATCATTATCACACATTAATTATATCATTATTAAAAAATAAAATACACTTTAAAGGTTCCTATCCTAAAACTAATCAGTATCTTACTATTACCTCTGCTTATCTCTGGCGTTCATTACAATTTTTACTTGTATTTTTACAGAAGAGCCTAGGACCCTAAACTGGGTAGTACTTAGACATTGTACAACATACACAGAGTAAACAACGTACCTGCCCCAAACAGCTTGCAATCTAGAAGGCAAGATGCAACAGGTGGGTTAAGCAAAGAAGCAGGTAGGAGTGGGGAAATCGTAATGATAGGATGTGTTAACACTTGTACAGTTCATAGATGAATCAACAATATAGTTGAGTTACAGCTGTCTTTCCTTTCTGTCACATAAGACAAATGTTGTAATTATCGTTCAGTTTGGTTTTGGGTTTTATCGGGCAAAATGTCCTATACAGTTTAAAAGTGGATTGATTTAAATAAGGTCTAAGCCCGTTCAAAGATAGGCAAGTACAAAACAAATCAGATTCCTACAACTACCTAATTCATCTGCCTCAGTACAAGGATTCTTACTACTGGTTAATTATTCATCATTAATTTAGTGAAGAGCTATGCATTGATCCAAAATGGGAACCTGAAGCTATGGTGAAAATCCAAATCACAGTAAGACTTAGAGGAGTGGGAATGTAAGTGTCCATATTTGCCTGAGTATCAGTCATACCTCAGTTTCGTTAATTGATGATGATGATTACCCAGACATAGAGAAGACCAATTCAGAATGACCAGGAAGCAGAGAGAAGGACCTCAATGAATCCAGAGGACTGAAAAACTGGGGGAATGACAGGGGCAAAGGAAGGAAGCCTTGGCAACTGAAGGACTTCTGCAGAGGAAGAGGTACTGCAGGATTTTGAGAACCTGGAAGGAGTCTGATAAGGGAAATGCGTTGGTGCCAAAATATGTCTCTGCAGTGACACAATTTATCATATACATGAAAGACTTGATTGTCTTACTTCATCTTTTCTCAGCACATGGAAAGAATCTCGGCACCCTCACCTCCCTTCACACTAAACAGCAGAACCCAGTGGCCCTGACCTGGGCAGGACGATCCTGATGTCAGTACCTTTTGTACTTACTGAACAAGAACAAATGTCTAAAAACCAAAGCTGCCCTGTTTTTTTAATCCTGACAGTAGTGCACCACTCACCTCCGGCTGGAACATCACATCTTGGTATAGTTCATCCCATAATGTTGCAGAGTATCTATTGCCCAAAGTCTATGAATCAAGATCTACAAAGATCTAAAACAAATTTCACTTTGACACAGTTACAGGGTGAATTCTCCAGTTCACGCTATGCCTGGGATAAAATCAGTTAGTCATCACTGGGTGTTTTTTTCACACCTTGCGATGTAGGAATACAATCTGTTCCCATAAATAAAGACTAAGCTTCAATGACTCCAGTTGCATTATCCATGAGGAAAAAAATGATGCTTGTTTCTGTGTTTTGTGCTGTACAACTCTGAGTTCACAAGCAATGCCTAACAAATAAACTAGTAAGAAATGCTTAAACCTTAACACATCCCAGATAAACAGGTACAGTGGGGAAAGCGGGAGAACTTGGACTGGAACTAACATGAGGACTCTGTGAGACAATAGGGTTAGCTGCAGCTCAAAACAGCCCTCCCAAGCAAAGAAATCCCCGTCATATCATTTAGACAAAACCCTTTTAATTATGTTGTGGCAGATGGTGTCTCTGTGGGAATCAAACGCCCCATCTTCAGGGTTTCATCTTTCATAATGAACATGTCCAGTGTGAGAAAGCTGTAGGTTTGTGGGTATGCATGTAATGAATGGCAGACGAATTAGAAATAAAAAATTAGTACCCCAAATCTCTCAGTGAACCACAGAAACACACAGATATTTTCAATAAACAGGTCTTTTGTAGCTATGTGTTGCCATAGAAGGAAACTACACGTTATCAGAATTTATAAATGCACTGTTCAGAAATGGGTTGTAAGATTTGAGATAATTTTTGCATCTCAGAGGAAAAAAATTCTTTGAAACTAACCCACAACTTAGTCCTACCCTGATATTCATATTTTATCGACGATCTCACTTGACGTACATGTTTTTGCTTGGGATTTTGACAAAGATACTTATCATTTTTGCAGCAGGCTTTGTAGACCTTAGTGGGTTTAATCTCAGTTTGACATCTTGTGCATTGAGCACATCTTTCTCTTTTTGGGTTTGAATAATCACGTGTTTCGGACGCAAAGCTCTAAACAGTGTGGATATTTTTGGGGCCAAATGAAGCTGTATTAATGATTAAAGGTTAAGCTGAAGTACAGTTTGCCTGAAGAGCTTTAGGGAAACAAGGCAGTTAAACTCTATCACGTTATACAATGAAACTACTGTCATTCTAGAGACGATTGATAAGATTTCACTGTTGCACTTCATGTTTCAAGAGTTCATTTCCAAATATCTCAAAATAATGAGGGATATTGGCAAAGCGTTGCAGTGCCCCAAGGGCATAAGAAGTGTACCGGTCCCTCTTCAGAGCTGCCAAAAATACTGGTCGGGTGTCCCAGACAGGAAAAACATGAGGAAAAATCATTGTACCTGTTGTACAAGTGGGTAAAAAGAAGCAAGGAAAGCTCAAATATTGCCACAATAAAGTAGGGAAAAAGTGAAAACTTGCATCAGGATCTTATTCGTAATTAAACTGGAAAAGTTGAATGTCACAATAACCTGTTATGAACATTTCACACTGCTTGCTGGGAGAAAGGACTTTGTGGTCCCACATGAGAAATACTCAAGTGAAATGTACTTAATTTCCCTGGGGACATCCCAGGCATGCTTTTCAGAGGGAGAACAAGCACCAACTGAGTTGGACTGTGGTAACAATCCTGTGCTATCTGGACGTTAAGCCGTGGCTTAGAGATGATGCAGTGTCCTCTCATGGTCCAAGTCACTCCCAGTGACTCCAGAGACATTTTTCCTGGGTCTGTTCTTTTCAGGGAGGGGGATCAGACAGCTGGGACTCAGCAGTGCCTCAGTGAGGTTCACATCTTGTCTTCCTTCTTTCTCATAGATATTTACTGCAGCTATGAGTAAAATAAGAAAAAAAAAAAAATCCCTCAAAACCTGTAGCCCAAAGACTACTCCAGTTTATCTGCCTCTAAAGACTGTGGTGATGGAAGGTGCTGAGCACCAGACAAGTATCTCTGAGAGTCAAGGCTACCTCCATAATCAGGCTGAACACAAGCAACAAGTGGGAATAGCCTTCTTAGTTTGGTGCTTAAAGTATTAAAGAGGATATTTAGAGTTGTTCTAAACACAGCAGAGGAAAATGTTTATGTTTGTTTGATATACTGAGAAGTCTAATTAAAAATTAACAAATGCAAATCAAACCATAAGCTGGTCTGCCTTTAAAAAGTAAACATGAAGGAAATATCTTTTCTTTAGGAAAAAAGTACCTAGCTTTTTTTTTTTTTTCTCCTTTCTTTCATTTTATTTTTTAATAAAAGCTGTTTCTCTTTAAAGTTATTGCATAATTGTAAGCATGTTTTCATAGCTGAACATTTTTGACAGAAAAATTTTAACCAAGTTACAACTTAGAAAATACCTTAGTTCATAGAAATGTAAGTCTTAAAGCCAAAAAAAGACAATTAAAATCAGAAGGCTTGACTTTTTTCAGAGCATGGTCACTCACCTCTCAACACTTCCATCGTAACTTTTGGCTGAGCTCTAGCCTGAACGACCAATCTTCTTGACCTTTCAGTACGTCAAAGTCATCACATGGCCAAAGGCCACCCGAGGTAGGTCAGGGAGGGACAGCGGGGAGGTGACAGCTGCTCCCAAGGATCCCACCTCTCCTTCCGCTGTGGGATGGGGCTGGGGCAGGTGGGTTGGTGTACCCTGGGACACCTTACACTCAGCAATCCTGGCTGATCACACTCTCATTCGTGTAGCTTACCCTAAGCCCATGCATGGGAGAACATACAAATAAAGGGCCTGGTTTCAAGTGCATGGATTCCAATGTAAAGCTCATCACAAAGAGTTTACAAGTGTGCTTTTACTCTTTCAATAGATTTCTATGAAATATATATCAATGAAAGAAGTACCTGTGTAGTAGCTATTTGGTTTAAAGTAGCAGATGACGTTTGTGGACAGGTTTATATTTTCGATGCAAATCAGCCTCCATATATCCTGGCTACATCAGGATTAAAAGTCTCAGACATAAGCTTTGTCAAGTGCAGGGGACAACATAAATGACTGTTGATTCATATTCTTTTAGGCCTGTAAAGTTATAACTGTGTAATATGAACACAGGCTCTTTAGGGCAGTTTAGAGCCAACCTGGAACCCTTCCAGCCTGTACCAAAGGATTTAATGGCGTAGTTTTTATTTTCTGCTTAGTGCAGCGTACCATTAATTGAAGGTAATTGTCAAGAGGAGACTGGCTTTCAAAAACTACATAGCTCTCAACTGTTCTGGTGCAGAATGGATGCCCTGAGTTTAGGATCACATTTCCCCCATGCTCTACATTACATTTGTCTTGTCACACAACTGTGTGATTGTATTCAACTAAATAGTTATTCCGTGCTATTACGGCATTTCAAAATGGGGACTCAAGTAACACTGCAGGGAAAAACAGAGAGAGAGGGAGAGCCAGGCTTGTACCAGGATGAGGACTCGTCTGCTTGAGCTAAACAAAACTCTGAAAGGTATCGTGGGCCCAAAGCATTTAAGGGAGCAGCTCATTTGTTTTGCTGAAGAAGGAAGCCTTGCAGACCGAGAGAAGCAGCTTGCAGCAAAGTGTGTTCAAAGGAAGAATTAGCTTGTTAGCAAAGAGGTTCAGCAGCCACAAAATGTGCTCTGAGACCTGGCAGTGCTTCCCTGCTCCCAGGGATGACATGTGAACGTGAACCACTACTCTGCATCCTCTGCTTTTCTTTGCATGAGGACAGGAGAGAATCATGGTGACCTCCATCATGTTCTCCAGCTTCAGCAGTCAGAAACCCAGGATTGCAGGGCACTGTACCATATAGACACCATAAAGGTTTTCTGACACCAGTCCTACTGCTGTGCATGAAGGAATTACCATAATTTTCTTAACTGGTATAGTATTGCTATTTATTATCTCTACTGCAGTAATTACCAGGAATCTCAGACATCATCCACAAACAACATCATGCCAGGCACTGCGCAAATAAAGAGAAAAGCCCTTGCCCCAATCTGGAGGCCATTTGTGTCTTAGGGTGTAACTTGGCCCCAAACCTAGAACTTAATTAACATTGATGTTGATGAGGTGTGAGGGAGAATGGAATCTGGTCCATCCTTCCACAGCTGCACTGGCTTTGCAATGCGAAAAGCCAAGATGAGCCAAAAGTGATTAAGAAATTATTTTTGAAACTGGAGTCAGCACATGTAACCACAGTTAGACAACAGGGATCAGCAGATCTGCAATGTAAGGAGGTTTGAGTCTTACATAGCTACTTTAAAAGTAAAGTTCCCCTGTGAAAGTCCCTCCTGATTTTATCAGCAAATTTATCAGCAGCATCAGCTGAGAGGCCAAGGAGTGTGACCAGCCATGGGGGAAGATCTGCTCCCTTGTCTCTTTTTTCTTAGAAGTAATTTATTTGGGTTTCGTAAAAAGTTTCTCGGAGGCATTCTTTGGATGAATATGGGGGTAGTCATTTGATTACAAGTAGAATAAATGCACCTGTTTCTAGCAGAAATGCCACCTACCATAATTTAACTAAAAAATATGAGCGATCCCCATTACAAATCTCCCTGTGTGAGCTTCATAGGTGGTCTCTGCGCTTATGCATGTACAGGTGGGTAAATCCTGAACAGGATCAAAATGGAAATTCCAGTTGATGTTTTTGAACACGACTTGAGTAAGTGAGTGCTCTTTGTAAGTCCAAACTTCTTGAACATATAGAGAAACAGTGTTTGTGAGAGTGTGTGTGTGTATGTCTATATATATATAATTAGCTTTCAAGGGACTCATATATAGATGCTGCACAGTCTGTAATTCATTAGCAAATAACTTCCCAAAGTTTCCAGCCCACTGATGATAAAAATAATACTTTACCTGGTCAGGGCTTTTGGGAATAGAAAGAAAGTTCTTTTATATGTTTTTGAAAGGAAAAAAAAAATCAAGTTATGCTGGGTGAAATATAAGCCTTCCCTGCAGTGGTTTTGTTGTTCTCTTCACTGGACTCATGATCTCACTCTCATTATAAAAACAACTGAAGTGTTGTCCCAGGGTTCCCAAAACCCATTCCTGATCAAGTATGGAGAACCTATGAATGCAAACAAAAGACTAAGGTGCATTTGCAATCACATATCCCTCCCAAACACAGGACACTCATTAACTTCAGAAGGGTTTCAGCTGCATTGGGTGAACCATTGGACTCAGTGGAGCAGAGCCTGAAACATTTTTTCAGGTCCTAAAGCTACAGCCCTCATTTGCTTTTACTTTTGTTAGAGTTTAATTAGACTTTATTCGCGCAGGCTGTGCCATTGCTTTCACCATGCTTGTGCCCTTTCACATGAGCAGAGACACGGGACCAAACTGGGAGTTCAGTGGAGCCGTACGCAGCACAGATCTTCATAAAATCAATAGGCAAGAAGATTTTTGTATGATCACGTGTGTGCTCACACACATACAAAACGAGATTTCCTTTTGTGTGTATATACTTACATATAAACCAGTCATTTCCAATATATTTTCTAGACACCTCCTGTACTATTCTGAAAACACATGGGTAAAATGGTAGCTTAAAAACTGTTCTGACCACTTGCTGCCATGATACTGAAGAGCCATACGTGAAAACATAAGAGCTTACCTATATAACAAATTATTTAACACAGCCTCATAAATCATCAGTGATTGGAAAAAGTTGGACTAATTCTGGTATACATTTTAACAAATAACAAAAGCAAATCTCCGTTTCCTTTGGTGCCCCCCAACCAAAACAAATGGTGCCAACCAGTAGCTTTTAGTAATGTTTACAGTTGACTAATGTTTGAGCTCTTTGGGTGATTAATCGGAGATATAGAAGTAGGTAAACACAGTGCTATTAGCTTGTCTTCACTGTATTCTGATACAGACCAAGCTTTGCATAACCCAAAGAACATGAAACTCTTAAAAGTTCAGTGTTTGGGAATTTAAGTGATTGAGCAAACTAATAGCTTTAATGCATTTTTGCTATGTGCCACGCACTTTTTTGGAAAGCGTATTGATAGACTGGAAAAATCCTTAGAGGAAAAAGATGTAAGAATTTGTACTGAGGAAGGAAAAAGAACAGGAGAGAAAGGGGTTCTTCTTTTACAGTAATAATAATCACCATAAGCTTTTATTCCTATAATTAAAAGCAAAAAAATAGAGGTAAAATAATTTAGCAAAATGTTGCAATTCTGTTCTGACATCGTTGTCTGCTGGCTGAAACATTTATAAGTTTATAAAAAGTACAGGTTATAAAAATAGGAACTCTCTTGTACATCATTTTAGATGATTCATTTAGTGTTTCTGAAGGAACTGCAATTTATTCACAGATTATGTAGTTCATTTAGAGAATATTTCCACATTTGTAACCTACAAGCCTCTTTCTCTGAAGAGCAATAATGGAAATGGAAATGTGAAAAGAACCAGTTAAAAGCAATGAAAAAGAATCAGAAAAGATGTCAGTAAAAGTATTGAAATAAGAAACAGAAAAAATGCACATTTATCAGTTCAGTTAGAAAGAAATAAATATATATATACACACATACACGTATATATAAACATTCCTTTAATTGCAGTTCTTTATGAAACCAAGTGGAGACATCTAGAGATTTGTGTTGGTACCCTAGCTTTGCTGAGGTTTCCTTTTCAGCCAATGTTGCAGCACTTTATAAGTTCAAATATGGACTGCACATTTTCCTTTCTCTTGGTGTCGCATGATCAGCCACTGGCAGAGCCCTGGACCAGTACAGTGAAGAACTGGCCTGTATCCTCAACTACTCCTTCGTGATGATGGAGCAGCCTCTTCAAACATCACTATCTCTACTTTCCATGGTAAACTTTATGTGCACTCTCTGATTAAACTCTAAACTTTTTGGACCATCTGTACCCATAAAGCAGAATTCAACTTTAGTAGAATATTATCTGGGGCCCTGAATATCGTCTTAAGGCAAATAGTACTGTACTCAAATGGGCAGAGATAAAAAAGCCTTCTTCCTCCCTTATACCCTGCATCTCCCAAACTTCAGATTATTGCCTGTGCCCCGGATAAGCATTTTAAAAAGATAAGATTTCTTTTGACATCTGCTGCAGTATATTACGAAACAAGTCTAATTATCAAACTGGTAAGCTAAAGAGATTTAAAACAAAAAAAAAGGAAAAAAAAACATTATGGAATTGAAATAAAAAATAGTGGAATAAGACCAGTATAATACTATAAACTGTAAATAAATAAATTATGCTCCAGAAATTAATGATGATCTTGCTGGTCTAGGTCAGAGACTGCAGTAAATTATGCTCATACTTTAGTATTTTACTAGTTGTAGCCTAACATTTCCAATATGGTTGGTAGTGGGAATATATGAAACAAACGGTTTCAAATGCATTGCCAAATTTGACCGAATTTAAAGAAGTGTGGGGAAACTGTAGCAATGGAAAAATTGACTCAGCAACTAACAAAATCAACAAGAGAGACAAAAAAAAAATAAATATCTAGATGTATGGTTTCCGTTTGCTTCATTCTCAGAAAAGACGGAACATCCGTGCTAACACAAAATTCTTTGAATTTTGACGTGAGATCTGTTGTAAGATTGATCCATAATCAGCTGGGGTAAGTGGGAATTTTTCAATTGTTTTTCATAGTTTTTGGACAACGACTTAAATGGTGAGGAGTGAATATAGGATGAAGTATTGCTCAGGCAAAATTTTTGGTGTCCAAGAAAAGAACTGATAAAATGGAAAGGTTAGCAGCTAAGAAAAAGTCTAGCAAGCCAAAAAAAGGTTCTATCTTGTTAGGAAAAAGGTCCCTGGAGAGTTTTTCAAGCAGCTCTGAAGAACAGTAATTAAGTCTGCGCAGAATTTCCAATGAAATATATCTTTAAAAATAAAATAAAAAGCATCTGGTATATTTCTGATATTACAGTTATACTTGAAGAAAAATGGAAATGAATCAGGGCCTGTTCTCAACTTAATGTGAATATATGACTCCCATTGGTGATAAAAGGAACTTCACATGCATGCCAGAAGGAAATCAATGGTTATTCCAGCTATGAAATATGAAATGACCCCTCTGAATCCATGCAACAGGAATAAATACATGAAAAAAAGGCCTCTTCCTGATATCGTTAGCTCAGAAATATCTTAGTAGATCTGAAGTAAAATTTCCTGAGTTATTAATAATGACTTGATTTAGTAGAGTACCTGAAACGTCTATTTTGTCTATAAGAAGAAGTACACAGGGAGAAAGAAGAGTAATGCCTCTTTGCATGGGGTTCATCAGTTTTTCTTCATGTACCACAACTGCTGCTAAACACATATTTTGAAGTGTCATATAATTTATTATTTCCATTAGTGGTCACAAATATGAAATTAGCATTCCAAATCCTACATTAAACTAACACTTAGAAGTAACTGTATATTAAAAACTAGCATAAGGAAACAGTGATTCAATAAAGTGGGCACAGGGTGAGATCCACAAACAGTTACTTATTTAACACATAAGAGAAAGTTTTCATCACACGATTAATTATTACAAATACTTCTCCATGCACTGAAAAATCTAATTTTCATCTCATGCGTAGCAATGCAAAACAGGGGTAAGGCTTCTAAAATCAATGGATTGATATCAGGATGAGGATGCAATTGGATCCATTCTCTACAAATGAGCTGTCTGCCTTCCATGCATCTTATGAATACAAAATAACTATTTCTTTGCTCTCCAGTTGGATAAAACTAAAAAATAAATTTCAAAAATTTTTCTAATTCCAGTTCAGGGTGTTTTGAAGTTTCAGATGACAGTTTAAAAAACAAACAACCACAAAAATACTCTCACAAACAAACCAAGAAGCTTTAGATGATCCCAGCCTATTTAAAGAGAGTAACTAAGAACCAATGGGGTAACTTTATTAAAATCGCATCTGAACCCAAACCATAACTCCAATATAAACTTGAACCCAAACATAAAACAGCTGTTGCCAAATACAGCTTCTTCATTATTTCTCTAAAAAATATTACAAATCTTGTCTATTTTGTGGTTAGTTTTTCCATTTCAATACTTATTGCAGGGAGAAACTACAATGCATGGGAGCAACAGTAAAATGAGTATTATCAAAATATAACGTACTCAGTCAAGGACTAATCTAAACTAGTATCCAACACACTATCTTTCACGATGTTTTTCACACATTTGTCTGTTGTTTTTTTGTTTTTTTTAACAAGGACTGTGCTTTCAGACACAGCTGTGCTTCATATCTACCAGAAAAGTCTCTCCCTCACTGTTCAGCATCTCTGCTGGGAATTAAAAAGGATGGCAAAAATAATTTCATAAGGGAAACAGTGTGGAGACTTGCTGCTTGAGAAGAAGGAAAGATGATCACTCATAAAACACAGGTAGGAAATGAAACAGGAAAGCTATCAGACCCAGACTTCCTCCACGAATAGAGGTTACCAAAACAAACACACACACACACACACACAAAAAAAAGGAAATTATTGACATTTGGTCAATCAGGACAGAACTGGCAAGTGTTGTTCCGGGCAGAGGCTGAAGTGTTGTGACTCAGACAACCAGGCAGGAAAGTTGCCAAGGGCCAAATGCCAGCAAAAACATGGGAAATGTGTTACTCCACTAAGGTTAAAGAGACTTCCCACCCTCTCTCCCTGTGGCTGCTCCTCTCTTCCTGGTAAAACTACGCTTGGGGAGTTGCAGAGCTCTTCAGATGGCTCCTACTGAAGCTCTGAATTTCCCCTCCCGCCTGACTGTCCATTCCCATCCCGCCAGCCTTACTCCTTCTTACAAAAAAGACAATTTTTAGATATCACTTCTTCTTCCTGCTGTGCCCATAAGGAGGAAATCTTACCTTATCCCCCCTTCTCCTTGACTCCATCTACATAGCTGTATTGGCATTTCCAAGACATGGTACAATTAATGGTACAAATAAGTTGAAAGGGTAATAAAAGGCCAGGCCAGGGTGAGGATTTCACCTGAAGACATTAACACCCACAAGGACTATTATCATCACTTCATTTGAACTCTTGCCTGATGCTGTCTATGGAATTTCAATGGTGACTAAGTTTACTGAGCCCCCCCTGCATTGTCCTGAAACTTGAAGGTATTTTTTACAACAAGGTTTAGTCCAGATTTTTAAAGTGCAAATGGCTGAGACTCTACTCCTCTTGATAAGTAATGATTAATTACTCACACTTAAATTAAAAAAAATCTCTACATAAACCTTCACAAGGCTTATTGGAGGAATTTTGGAAGTCAGAATCTCATCTAAGGTCACTCCAACAGAAGTCCCTTAGTCCAAGAAACATTTGTGGGTTATTTTAGATCTTTCTGTTGCAGAATCCAGGTTTTATCTCGGTCTTAAATTCCTTCTCAAAGGCATCATTATTTTGATGATACAGAGTTTAAGCTCTGAGTTGTGTGGCTACAGTTTTATATAATCAACACTAGGCATTGACAGATCAATTACATTCCCACTTTCTTTACCACACAGCTTGTTTTATTAAAGATATGTTAGTAATGCAACTGTACATTAATATTACCCTTGTTTCTAATGCTTCCACACCAGTTAGCATAGAAAAGTTACAACTGAGCCAGGGGTGCAGAAAAACAAAGAGAAAACTAAACCAGAAATGTGGAGTAAAATCAATTTTGATAGTTACTGTAATATCGACAAATCTGAAGCTGGAATGCTTTACTGAAACTGATTCAGATATGAAAATATGTACACTAGAGCTAGAAGGTATAAGTGTTTGATAGAAAGAGAACACATTTTATCTTCTCTGTAACCATGCTTTTAACGTAGTCATTGACTCACACTTTCCTATATACGCATTTAAGATCCTAATCCTTAAATGTGGAATGCAACCAGGGAAGGGAATCAGGTGAAACGCATGAATTGCTATTCCAGTTATGTGCTGTGCATAAGCATATTCATAATAAAGGGAGGATACAAGTATGTGACAGATAGATACATAGATACACAAACAGATAAAAAGTGGATTCTCATTTGCAGAGCTCCTCAAATAGATGCATTATTTAGTTCTCTTTTACCTATTTGGATATCTGTTTTCACGGGGGGAGGGGGATGGCTAGGAACTCATGTCCTTTGGGAGTTTAACTCATTCTCAAACTTTGTCCAATGAGTTGAAATTTGCCAAAGGTTACTGTGGGCATCTCACAGATAGACAGTGAAGACTCACAGGGTCCTTGTATCCTTACAAAATCAGCCTTAAAAAGTCACATTTGTAAATCTTTTTATGGAGCTGACTCAAATGTTGATCTAGCAAAGATCAAGAAGAGTTTGATGACCCAGTCGGTAGCTCTGGCTTTGGGCCTGCAGTAAGAGACGTGGACATGACTGCACAGCTTTTTTTCTCTCTTTACCATTTGGATCTGCCCATACATTCTTCCTGTCTCTGGCAGTACTGGGCATTGATTTTTTTTCCCCAAATCAGAGTGCGAGGAACAAGATGTTGTATTACATGGATACAATAGTATCTGTCACATTTCTCAACCTAAATCACAGAATCTCAGCATCAGTCAAGCTGCAAGCGACCTTATGAGGTCTCTAATTCAATCTCCTGCTTCCAAGGTAGACCAGGTTGCTCAGAGCCTTCCCCATTAAAATTTTAAAAATCTCTAAGAATGGAGATCCTACAGCCTCTCCAGGCAAACTGTTTTCCAGTGCTTAACTGCTTCCTTAGTAAACATAGTCCCTATGGTGAAATGAATTCTTGTCAGTATTGCCTTTTGTCCTTTTTTAGCACACCATCGGCCAGAGTCTGGGCTCATCTTTCCATAATTCTCCTTTAGGCAGTGGAAGATGGTCCTACCAAGCTTCCCCTTCTTCCTCAGTTGTGCAAGAAGCCATGTGTAAAGCTACAAGATGGAAACGCATAGCCAATACATCACATTAGAGGCTTGTCTGACCATGTTCTAAGCAGCCATGTGGTGTGCTGGTCCTGTGATACAGGAGAAAAGGACAACCGTCATGCTGCACTTTGGGAGTGCCCTTTCTAATGGTGATCTTCCCAATGCAGGATCCCACTGTGTGCTGCTGCACCCATTCTTGCAGCCAAGAGCCAAGCAAAGCTCATTACCAGGCTACAAATTAGGCTGAAAGTTGTCTGGAAGGGAAGGGGGATGATCGTTTGTACGCAAGTGTTAGACAGAGGGACAGTCTATGACACTGGACAGGCTTACTTTAGAAGCCTAATTACCTTGTGTAGATCAGAGTTATTCCTGCACTACTGCTGTTCTTCCCAGAAAATGACCTGGCCCGTGCTGGCTGATTCATCAACATTTCACGTTATGTTTTTTGAAACAAGTCAACGAAACATGATTAGTGTGAAGTTGTTCAGAAGTTCAAAACCAAAGGAATAGCTCTAGTACTCCAAAGTCATTGGTAGCACAGTGATTAGCTGATTAACTAATACTTTTCCTCATTCCCCATGACCAGATCAAGAGAAAATACAATAGACAAACACACAAAATCACTCTCCCCTAAGGCAACTCGTGTCACGATAAGGAAACTATGTGACTCTGAAGGGGTGTGCAAATGTGGACATGTAAAAGTTAGGCACCTAAGTCTGAGCTGATCACTTTGAGATCTCTTTAATATCAACAGAGGGAGAGAGAAGCATATGCAGAAAGTTACTGAACTTATTGAGAAACAGCCATCTGAGATGGGCCAGATAATTTCCCCTCTGAGAGTACATCTTCCTTTTCACTGTGAGAGCCTGATGTGATTAAAACAAGTACAGAGACTGAATTTTGGATATTTAAAGTATCTGTGAGATTCTCCTCATATGAAGGCATTATCTGCATCATGAGGAAGTTATAGACTTCTTGAGTCAGAAGGACTGATTTCTGTGTGTCATCAGAAATTTGGCTTTCACAGTGACTAATCTGATCTGTCAAAAGACCAGCAGAAGCTTCTCCCAATACTTTTTACATTTGCTGCAGACTATTTGCCACATGTCCTTTTTAAACCAGATCTTGTCTCTGACAAAACTCCCATACATTTCAAGAGAAGCCCATCTGTGATTCAGCATTACCAAATGTCCTGGTTTGACAACATACAACAAGAAATAAACCTGTCCACGAAAATAATAAAGTAAAATAGGAAGCATTTGAAACAAACACGGGGCTAAACAATTTTTATGTAGCTAACCTCTGTAAATATTCAACAACTTGCTGAAAAATCTTCCCTTTCTTCCTGCAGCTGGAAACAGAAAGAAGTTTTTAAAAACAACTATGAGCTAAATAAGATTGTTCTGGAAAGATGTCAAGATGGACTTTGAATAACCAGGACCTTTGAATATTTCAAAAAGCTCCTGAAACTTGAAGGCTTTGTCTCAGCCTGAATCCTTGAGCCATTTGAGGTTCATTGCTCACTGGACTTCTTAGAGGTGGCTCTGCCCTTATCACCAGTCCTTGGACATATGAGCCCAGGATCTTGAAATAACATCATTTTATCACTGTGTGGGAGAAGAAAGCTGAAACTATTCA
The DNA here is from genome assembly GCA_013398815.1 of Ibidorhyncha struthersii. Taxonomy (NCBI): domain Eukaryota; kingdom Metazoa; phylum Chordata; class Aves; order Charadriiformes; family Charadriidae; genus Ibidorhyncha; species Ibidorhyncha struthersii. The sequence goes on along the minus strand of VZSZ01008393.1, from coordinate 74,869 downwards.
GAGAAAGAGACGTGTGACCCACCACTAAGCTCAGAACTTTGCAAAGTAAGTTCATAAATCAGGAGGTGACAGTAAATTTTTAACAGTGTATAAACTCAGGCAGGAGCAAGAGCCTAGTTTATTTTACGGGCATGATGATAGCTGCGAAGAATGCTGCAGAGTGATATGGATAACATGGTGGCACACCTGTAACCTCCAGGACTGAAAGAGAAAACTGTTTGCACTTCACCATTCCAGGAAGAAAAAAATACCCGGTCCTCCTGCCACAACACACCCTAAACGGAGACTTGCTGTCCCGAGGAAAAAAAAAAACATAACGTACAAAGTATACCTTGTCAATCTTATTCTCAGTGATTATGTATTTCCATGGTATGTGAAGTTTTATAGAGCAATTACATCCATTGTGACTTTGTAATTACAGTATTAGGAGGTCACAGACAGAGGAACTTTGCCAACTCTATTGATTTTTAAGGCTAGCCCGAACAGGATATAGATTTGCACCAGACTTGTAACTTTTCTATATGTACACAAAGTGCAATATGCTCAGGAGAGTAATGTTGATGTTCATGCTAGCAATGGGCCAGATTCTGATCTCTAGTGCTCTTTCAACATAAATCTGCATAATCACCCTGGAAAAAGTGTGTCTTTGTGGAAATATGAAGTTAGGGAATAGTCCTAGACACTGGAGGAAAAAGTTTAAAATAATTTTTAAAAATTTGAGTAGCTTAGCAACCAAAATCAACCTTACTGACAACCAGGAAGATTCACATTTTATTTATAGCCCTTAACTATGTACTTTTTGAACCATTCATTCTCCAGAAAATACGCAATCCTGGACAACCATATAACAGAAGAACTGAACAGCTTTTTTAAAGTCTACAGTGCATTTTCACTAGGGAAGAAAATCCAAGAAAGAAAGAGTTTTTCTCAAGTGACAAAATTGCTTGAGTTATTGAACTGAATAAGGTTGAACTGATCTTCCTGAAGAACATAAGGCCTGTGTTCGCAGAGCACGGTGGGTCCCTACCGCACTGGTGTTTGTGAAAATAATGGAAAACCTCAGCCATTCTACATAACGTATGTTCATTATTATAAGTTCAGACACAGAGTTTCTTGTCAGTTGGCGTACCTGCATAATAGTCTAATTTTCTGCAAAATGTAAAAAAATATTTAAAACCCCTTTTTTGGGGGGAGGGAAATGTTAAAGCAAAATTAATTTTTTTTTTTTTTTTTTAAAAAAAGGAAAATGTTTAAAATAATCATCAGGGACCGCACAACACTTTCCACTCATTCTGATATGATGCATTCTAGATTTATTTCAAGCATGATAAGGTTTCTTACACATGCAGAAAATTTATAGGGAAAAAAGTACTCTCTGGAAAAATTTCCATAGAAAATATTGAAATGTAGTGCTGTAATACTAACCACAATTATTTTTTTTTAATTGAATGAAAATTTTGGTAAACTGTAGGTGGCACCATTAAACATTTTGGTACAACTGGCTGCTTTTTTTGCTGAAGAAAATCTTTTTGCCAAAAAATGAGCTCTGTTCTACTGGGCACTCCAAAGTGATCAAAAAAATCAATGTAAAAATGTCTCAACATCTACTAAGAAATTTTTAACAGTCTTTGGAACAAATTCCCTTCTCAATATGTTTCTGAAAATTCTAAACTTTTTTTTTTTTTTTTTTTTTTAATCAGTGAAGCTGGAATCAATCTCCCTTTAGTTTCCTGTTGGCTTCCCACTCCAGCATGTGCATATTCTAGATTGATCAGAAACTTATGTCTGTCTAGAATCTGACCCAAACTGTCCCATAGAGATGCATTTTGATGTTGCTTGAAAAGGATAAATTCTTTTCAGAGAACAGAAATATCACAAAAAGTATAAATGAAATTTTCTTCTTTAGGACAGCAGAGTGTAGAAGGGTACCTTTAACTGACACCGTGCACAAGACTGTCATTTACGTTAGGGTTACTGAGCACTGCTCTGTATAATATAATGGGGACGTTAAATAAGGGTAAGTGTAATTAATACATAACATTAGTAAGAGTCAATTTTCATTCTCTTCTTGTGGCCGACTGGCATTATCATTATTTTATTTTTTAATTTCCTGGTGATATCGCCGCCTTTACTGGCCTTCTTATATGAATGAGATAAGCTGTTGCACATTTTGATTTGAAAGCAAGAGGAATGGTAATTAAGTAATTTCAAAATGAAAAGAGCTTAATCAAGGGGCTTATACAGTACGAAACTCTGCAGAACCTCCATCTACCTTTGAGAAACAACCTGCTTCAAAATCTCCTGACAAAACAACAACAGCCTGATCCCAGTCTCATCTATTTGAAGAGCAGAGCCTTCATTGAGACCTCTAATGTGGCACCTCAAAATATTATTACTTCAAGGGGGTGAAAGTTGTTTTTTTAATGTATGTTTTGGGGCTGGGAATACCAAAGAAGTGCAAGTCACTTTGAATCCAAAGTGTGAATTTGATCTACAAGGGTGCCCAGGCACACCAGGTAGCACGTTGAGTTGGTTGCACCACTGACATCAAGTTCACCCCCTGGCCCCACCAGTTTTCAATCCTGTGCATAGCTTTTTTCCCACCCTAGGACCCAGCCTGCTCTGCACCAGCCCCATCTGTGAGTACCCACTGGCTCAGTCTGGGGCAAGAAGGGTCACAACACAAGAAGCTGTTGTGCTGCAAAGTGTGTGACATTTCCTGGGGATTCATGCTCAAAGGAGATGTGACAGAAAGATTGTTTCCCCGATGCAGCCAAGGATAGTCTGAGCTTAATTCTTCACTATGAAAGCTGATCCTGGAGCTCATATCCAGGCAGATGAGAAACTTGGAGACATCTAAGAGAGGTGACCATTTACCAAGGGGATCAAGGTATTACCTCTCTTCACAAAACAGGTAAAATGCCCAACGAAGAATAGTACAATAAAGCAGACACAGGTAGAACTTGTTTTTCTTCTTGTGTCATTTGCCCTAATTTCCTAGGACATACAAAAGCAGTGCATGGGAAGAAAACATAAAAATGGTATCAGTCTGACTGTGTACTAACTACACAGGTCTGTTCAAGGATCATGACAAAGAAGGCTTCGGTGACGCTCTGGAACTCAGTATTACAGCACTCAAAAAAAAAAAAAAAAGAGGGGAAACTGGATTCTGGTTCTAGCAGCCCAGGGTTTGTTCGTCCCATAGCTTACCCCGTAATTTGTAAAACAATAAATAACACTGATGTGGGGACCAAAACTCAAGACTGTTTCCTTTTATTTGAACATCATGACAGTGACACAACAGACACACACAATTATAGGGTCCCCATGGCATGAACCCTCAACTCTGGACTCCACAGCAAAAAAGCAAGTTCTTTGTTTCAATTCTGATATAACCTCCTAACTGGTGATTAAGCAATGACTTTGGACAAAAGATGATGGAAGTTTGAAGACCCCATGGACAAGGAAAGAATGACGTTTTGGACATCCACATCCTGGACAAACTATCCTGTATACATAATGCCTAGATAAGGGAGAAAAGAACCAGGTCTTGTGTTTCCTTTCCAACTAATATACATGTGTATGTGTGTATAGTGAGATACAGATTGTCATGGACATTTTTCTATACAGATTATGGTAATGATTAAATGAGCGTGAATACGGACATCTGAAAATGATAACAAGTAGGGGAATTTCCATCCTATTCTGTATCTCTATCTTTTCTGTGAGCATTACTTTGTTATCTGCAATATGCAAGCCTTTTGAATAGGTGCTATTAATTTAATATGCATTTATTCTTTCTGATCTTTCTTTAATTTTAAATTAAGTGAAGTCAGTGATCAAAGAAAGGCCAGAATAATAGCCCTGTAGGTTGATTTTTTTTCTTTTCTTTTGGTTCGCAGAAAGCACTGAGAAGTAGCACTGTCTTTTTTTTCTGGGCCAGTTCTGCAATACATACCTAGGTGACAATATGTCCTGCAGTAACACTAAAGTACATGGGAGTCACCCAAATAAACAATTACCAAGTAGAGCAAAGGCCTGTGATCGAGCTCTAAACACCCTTATTTACCTTTTGTGTTTCAGCAGTTGCTAGGAGCCTCAAGGTTATTGCTCTAAGCCATTAAACTTGGAGGAGAAAGACAATCCCTGCCCCAAAGAATTTGCAGTAATAGGTTGTTTAACTCTGTATAACTTAATCTCCTTATGAGTGAAAGACATTTGCTCACACACCCAAACTCTCTTCAACAGAATATTTAGCTATGCTATTTAAGAATCACGGCCAAGATTAGAACTGTTGGTGAGCTACTAAGTTCTTTGTCATTCTGCAGAAACCAAAGTAACGTCCACTACAGAACCAATACGCAAAGATTACTCAGGAAGAAGTGGGCTGAGAACTTCTCAATTCATTTCTTATAAGCCACTATGAATGCAAATTGTTTTCAGACAGACCTCTCTAGCACCTCTACAGTTTTATACAGAAAGATAAGCTCAGTAGAGAGAGGATACAGCCTTTATTAGACCAACCAGTATGGTGGGGGACGCGGGGAAACAATGAAAAACCCAACCTCTGAGGCACAATAGAGCTTCATCCAGCTTGTGCATCAAAGATAGGGGATGTATTCCTTCTTTTTTTCCTCAGTTATTTTCATCACCTCTTTCTTCAAAACTTGCCTTATATCCATAGACAATCTCAGTCGGTGATGTGATGTGCTAGAAGATGCCCAGCCTCACGGCACAACTCCAGATTGAATCATCCCTTTGAACAGAGGTGCCTCCTTGGGGCCAGGAGTTACGCTCTGGACTGTGGAGTCCAGAAGTACGTTCAGAATTTTCTTGCAGGTTTGCCTTACTCATGACTTGCCGTTCACCAGGTGGCTAAAGACACTAAAAATTGAGCCCTAAGGTTTGGGTTCTGTGTGCTGGGATGACTGAGGAGGCCAAAGGCACTTCTTATCCAATTTTGGGGGGAAATTTCATAGAGGATACTAAAGTCTTTGAATCTTTTTTTCTTCCCATTTTGAGTTGTGACATGTACTAACCGACTGTGTCCCAGATCCAGTTCCAGTTTTGCTAAATTGTTCTACTGAGTGGAAAAATGAAAATTCCTTATGGGCTTTAATGACTAAAAGAAAGTCTACTACCAAAACCTCTGTTTATGTTCCTAAAATCAATTATTTCTGGCCAACCTTTACTGCCTGATTTACATGTACTGTGGTGAGAATTAGTTATCACTATGTTGGACTGTCCACATCTGTGTTAGCATTCAGTCCACAACTCCTCCTGTCTCCTGTAGTACCTTTATCTCTATCACCACTTTTTTTTTTTTTCAATTCATGATACCTGAAATAATGAGAAAATTGTGTCACAGCTGGGTTTTTTTTTTATTTTCTAGTTTCCAAAGAGTGTCTTTTTTTACCACCATGACATTGAGGTTGAGTACCTTGAAGCGTGTCGTAGGAATTCTTGCTAGTGCTTCAGAGCATAGGGTCTCCTCTGCTAAAGAACTGGGGAGGCGGAGAGAGACCTTCTCTTTTTGTGGCCTCCTCCTACACCTTGCAGCATACAGCATACAAGAAGAAGCCCAGGGAGTGGTCCATCTGCAGAAATGAACCCAGGTCTGTGTTACACTGAGTACTGTTATCTTTTTTCATCTGAGGCTACTGAGAAGATTAGCAGAAAATTGGGTTTTATAACAATCCAGAAGACTATTACCTCCATCTTGAACAATGGGCAGAACTTAAGTGCTGCTGGTTTTGCAGATGTATAAATCAGGGTTTTTCCCCTCCTCACTGAAATGCAGCTGTTTCTGGGGTGGGTTGTGGGAGTTGCTCATTTCACTGGTGTACAGTATGTTAAGACAGAAGGCACAGACCACTATTCACAGCCACTGGAAGTGATGACCTGGGGAAGTACAAATTCAGGCACAAATTTCTGTTTCTGGAAAGCAATATTACCATTTGGAAAACTTTGTTGGTTAAATCCCACAGGGTGTACGGATAAACATCACATCCTGATATCAGTGGAAATTATCCCCAGTATCAACAATAAGAGCAATTACTTAGAGAATCGCCTCACCTAAATTTAGTTACTTACAAGTCAGGCATCTAATCTAAGCTAACCACCTAGGCTCCCTTTGTAATGAACAGACAGAAATAGGCACTGGGAGAGAAAGACACTCGTTCTATCCCAAGATAAATGTCCTGAGATAGGTAGACTGAATCACTTTCCAGATGTGCCTATCTCTCTGTATTGACTACAGAAGGAACACAGATAATTAGCCATGACTAGACACCTAATTTTTAGATCCCTAGACACCTAAACTTCAGCAAGATGAATCAGAGTCGAGTGATTACTGCTAGGTAAACTTCCTCCTACCCATTCATCAGTGAGAGAATGTCTGACGCCTGAAATATAAAGCTTGGATTGTTTCCAAAGTCGTCTTTTTCCTTGTCGTTTAGAATTCTTTATTCTTCTGCATGCTGCTTTGTCTCATATTGCCTCATTTTGAGGATATTCTGGTAGCGGTTTCACTTATGCAGTTTGTTACTATTACTCTGTGCACAAATTGCTACTTTTTTTATTGAAAGACCTGAAACAATGTGCTTTCAGAAAGGGAAAGGACAACACGTGATAAATACACATTTTAAAACATTGTAATAGCATCATCTGTATTTTATTTGCTTTTCTTCTAAATCCAGTGTAATTTTATGTACAGCTTCTATTTCCTACAGGATTTAAAAAATTACATCTTTTTAAGAAGATCTGTGCCTACAAATAAATCCAGCTTCGTTTTATTGCAGTGCTTGATATAATTTGTGTAAGTTACAGCCTAATAAAAGATAGGGGAGCAAACTTCAAGCCACATCGTCTGTTTTCCCCCCAGTAGAGATATAAAATTATATTTGTTCTGGTTCTTTTTATGTGGTTCATCAGATTAGGAAATTTTATTAGACCTCCTACTTCGGGCCTGTAACAATAAGATCCTTCCTATGCCAATAAGTGAAGCTTAGAGAAGTTCTGATGCGCTTATAAGCAATGTGAAAAATATAGGCTGGAAAGGCATCTTCATTTATTTAAGCACATACTTAGTACAAGATTAAAGTTATTTGCTTACATGCTGTCCTTAATATGGAGAGGCTTAAAGGCATTTCCATGTATTTTCCTGAATGGGAAACACATTCTCAGATGTGCAATGAATTTTCATTATTGTTTATTTGATGTGAAAAATATTAACATTAGATGTGCTAATATGCACAAATGGAGATAGACCCTGCTAAGTAAAGTTCATAGGGTGCAATGTAGGGTCAAAAGGGTTGAATAATGGGTGAAGAAAAAATCATACCTTTGGGTTGCAATTTCCATATAAACCTTTGCTCACATTTTAAATGTGAAAAACACATAGTTGTTACTCTGGATTCAGGCATGTTTTGTCTTATTCTTGTCTATATTCTACAAAACAGATGTTTAGGAAAGACCATGTATGATTTTCAGAATCAAAATTTCTCTAAGATTTGCTTGGCGGCATAGAAAGCCACATGCTCTCCCAGGTCTAGACTAATTTTTCCAAGTCTTGTGAAAAGCAGTGACATTATCTTTTTCAAGAAAATCTGGATGCATGAAGAAAAACAAGCGGCCGTGTAAGGCTTGCGCTGTATGAGTTGGCTGTTCAACCACAGGTAGTGAGGAGTCAAGTAAAAATTTTACTGATAGCCAATATCCTCAAAATGATTTGACCCGTTGGTGTGCTTGTAAATACGGATGTCAAGATCCTTGGGCCAGGTCACAAACAAAAGGAAACATTAATGGAATAACAGATTCAAAATTGTCACAGGCCTTGGGGAGCCAGTTTCTGTTTTGTCAGCTTTGAGAACAACAGTGAAAACAAGCCATGAAATCGTTACCATAAAACAAGCTGAACTTTCTGTAATGGACAGGTGGGTATTATTTTCTGTTCCTGAAAGGCCTGAAACCTTTTCTTTCACGGGGGGGGAGACAAAACCAAAAAAACACAAAACTGTGGTTTTGTGGTTAAGGCACTGAATTAAGACGAGGCAGTGCTGGATTCTGTTCACAGCTTTACTTTGGCGTAAGGCTGGGAAAGTCTTTCGCTTTTCAATCCTGCAGCAATACTTAAGTGAACGCCTGGAGAAACCAAACCAAAGGTCTTGTAGGTCATCCAAATGAATGAATTTAATTGAGAGTATCTACATTTGAAGGACCAAGGCCTTAATTTCTCTCCATCTCCCTTCCAAAGGGGTACATTTAAGTATAAAACACTTCCTTCTTTTTCTGTCTCTGTTTGCACTGTATATTTTAATAAAGCCTGTGAAATAGCCCTTTGGTTCTGCTCAGCTTCTTTTAAAATGCAGTGTTCAGTATTGAGGAAAATGGCTTAAAAAAGAGGTAAGACAGGTGAGCATCCAGAGGAACCAAAAAAAAAAACCCAACGCATACTACTGGAGAAAATATAGCAAAAATGGGATTTACTTAAGATTCAGAAGGGAAGAAAGATGATATCAGTCATCTGCTATGTAAAAAAAAGGTAATCTGTTGCTCCATGCACTTGTCAGCAGGACAAGGACGGATGGGTTACACTGGATGACCCTCCCAGCATCCCCTCTGGCCTTATTTTCTGCAATTTCTAAGACTACATATTTTGTTTGGATACGGGATATTATCACAGCAGGTCCTGAGCTTTGTACACACCCTCAGTGCTACTGCAATATGGGAAAACTGGGCATAAACAAGCACCTTTGTGTTGTGGTTGCTTTTGGACGGAGTTTATAAGAATGCATTCATCAAAGAGCAAGGATGCTTACAAGTTTTGAGTTGAGAAAGTGCAGCGGCAAGCTTCTGGGGGGATTTCACAATACTGATTTCTTGGTTTGAAGCAAAATATATTTACAAGAGCATCTGCTGGTTTGAGTCTCTTAAATATGGCATATACTCCGTGTTACTGTTTCATCATCATGTATAATTGGCAATAAACCTATTTAGAATTCAAGATGCATAAAACTGAAAGTCTTTGAAGGGAATAGCTGCTGAGATTATATTTATTGTGCTTTCCCACAATATTTTTCTATGCATAATGTGATAAACCTCCAAGGTGGTTGTAGGCAAAGCTAAAATATTCACAAGTATGCAGCTATGAATTTAGACAGGTTGTAAGACATTTTGATATCAAACTCTTAATGAATGGCAGTAAACATATTCTACATTACTTTATTAAAATGCCTATTAAAACATACACATGCACAGAATGATCACTGGCTGTGTTTACTTGCTAGCAAAAAACCCATGAAGAAAACAGCATGGAAATAAATTTTCTTTTTCCTGCACTACTATGATAAGAATTAAGGCATGCATTTAAAGTTCATATTATTTTCAGTGTGTTCACAACACATCCAGATAATCAGATATTCAAACGAAGATTCCCAGTCAATTCCAATACACCACGACTCCTAGTAAATCGAGTTGTGTAAATGATAGTTTCATATCCCACCATGGTTTCTGAGATTCCAGAAAACCTGCTCCACACCAAAACAAAAAATAAAAGAAACAACAAATATCCAACAAATACATTCTGGATAATTTAATGCTTTACAAATCAAAATTGTCCTTTTTCTTTCTATTTTTCTAAATTTTTATTAGCAAAAATATAAAACAAAAATGTCATATTGAGCCAGAATACATGGGGATTTTTTTTCTTTTCAACATTTTGGAGTGCATATTGATAGTTCAAGGGGAAATAAAACCCAAATTATGAGTTGAAAACATATGGAAATTTATTCTCTCTGAGTACAAGTCTTATTTTCTTTACAAAATCTCGATCAACACTAGTGACAAACACAAAGCCAGAAGTCTCCTGTAACATCCGATGGCAGTTACGTAACTCCATACCATGCTTTTAATCTAGAGATATTGCAGATCTTAAGGGGGCTGAATATGCTACATTTTCTGTAGGCAGTGGATAGCAACTGTCCTCCTAACGGAAATACCTCTGTGTGTTGCCTCCACGGGAGGTATCCATGCCTCAGTGTGAAATAAGTCTCTACTAGACCAGTAGAAAGAAAAGAGCTATTGTGCCATAAATTCACCCAAAACATCTCTCTAACGTGAAGTGTGTGCTGGACCGGCACATGGTGCCCCGTGACTGCAGAGCTGGGAGGGGACCGGGGAGAGGCACCGGGATGCAGTTAATACCTCCCTTAGGGTAGACTGAGCAAATGGTAATGCCTGGAGCTTTTTGCCTGCTAACAGAAAAAGAGAAATAATCTTCAAACTTCGGTATCTTGCCTTGAAAATGCTGGTATGATCTGGTTGTGAAAAGCTTTGTGTGCTCACAGGCACGGCTAGCTGCTGTGTGCTATGGGCCATACCATGGGATCCCTGCTTTGTGCAAGGGATAAAATCTTGGCCCCGCCATAACCAACGCTCATGTTCCCCTTCCCTTTGACAAAGCAAGTGTCTTGCTCTTGATACTTGTATTCTGCAGCCCTGGAGAGAAGCTGGATTGTTTTGATGGGTCAATTGAGTCCCTACAGGCTGAATTAACACAGGGAGAGGCTTGCAAAGTGGGTAACTGGATTGGTCTCCGTGCCTTTTCCCATAACCAGTAACTCCATGCAAATGACCGGTACCACTCTATGAGAACAATACTTTACATCCTGATGGAGTTTACTGTTTTACTTTGCCATGATTACACAATAGCACATTCCTACCTGCCTGTTGGAAATATTTTCTCATTCAGAAATGAATTTTTGGATAATGTACAAGAGTAACATACCCTACAAAACTCCTATTTATACAGCCCTGTAGTTGCTATAAGAACTGTTTGTACAAATAAGCAACATACCCCACAGTGTAATATCTTTCACTTGCCTAATGTACTTTTTGACATATGATGAGAAACTGCAAGCCCTAATCCCCAAGCCTAGGTTAAAATGACTGAGCAGTGCACCATCCAAATGAAAGACTGTCATTGTTCTTGCTGGAAAGACACACACTTATTTTCACGTCTGGCAATAATATTGTTTTAACACAAACTGTGAAGAAATTATGCAAGCTGAGTCAAAAGATGGAATATGCATTTAAACATCCTGTTAATAGACTTGGAAGAGTGTACATATTAAAAAAATGTGCTTTACAAGGAACTGTTTTCCCTAAGCAAAGTCTACTTGACATGTCTTTATTTACTGTCCAAGGTGTAATACACCATTATAGCTCTTCTGATATCATCAATAAATGTATTGCGGGATGCCATACGAACAAAGAGCAGAGTAAGAATGGAGAAAGGAAGGGAAATAAAGAAGCGACAGTGTTGTGTCACTCTGTCTAACACACTGGGAACTCAGCAGACCAGCTTCCCTGCCACGAGGGGTGTTTGTATTCTCATTGCATGAGGAAAAAGGATATCATCAGGAAGGGTTCGGAGGAAAAATATGTGACAGTGTGATTCCAGGGTGTTTCCCTCAAGCATTGATACAGGCATAGAAGAAACAAGAGGAGGCTGGAGGAGATGCGTTAGCAGTGAATGGAAAGGGATAAGCAGATACCATTTGACGCAGGCTGTGTAGAGCCATGAGAAGCCATCACCCCGTCGTGCTCTCTGTGCCCCCCTCGGCTGCCCTACACTTGTATGCAGAGGCCCCAAACCCTCTGGAGCCAGGGCACGTCTGTGTGTTCACACATGTATACGTGCGTTCACACCAAGCACACATGGTACAAACACAGCAACTGCTTTTAAGGATTTCTCAGGGCAGCACAAATCCGCCCTTTATATTCTTTTAGAGCCACCGCAAAGGCAGTTGTATCCTCGTGAATTTACATTAAAGCAGGAAAGTTCTTTATGACTCAGGAATGGGGAAAAGGGGCAAACCTTTCCCAGTGTCTACAACAGTTACATTTTTTCCCCTCTGCTTTCTGCCCTTCCCCTTCCCCCCTGTCTCCAGCCCTGCTGCTCAAAGGAGAAAGTAACAGAGATATTTGAGCTTATAAAGGGTTTTGGATGAGTGAACCTGGAGTGAGTAAAGCTCTTAGAAAAGAATTTAAAGGATCACAGTGGCATGCAGTCATGTTATATAAACATATTCTGAATGGTACCATCATACGCCCAGCCCTGGCGCCACAATTGCATTAAGTGAAATTTTATACAGAAATTGTGAAAGTGCACCGGGGTTGGTTGATTATCTGCTCCTTCTGTTCCCTTTCAGACATGAAGCAAGAAGCCAAGGTGCTGGAGAAAAATGTGGACAGTGCCAAGAGGTTCGTGACCTAATCTAAGCAAAAGGTTTTCTTTCTCTTCTTTTTTTTTTTTTCCTTTTTTT
>VZSZ01008393.1:21571-62536 GCA_013398815.1 Ibidorhyncha struthersii | reverse complement strand
TCCTTTTTTTTTTTCTTTTTTTTTCATCTTCCCCTCTCTGGTTTGGTTTCCTCCACAGAGTTCAAAGCTGTCACTCCCATCAGAAATGAACACCTGGAATTGACTGTCACTGGGATTTAAAATTTTCAAACACCAAAGGAAAGAGAGGGAAGAAATTGGAATAACGCCATGGCGTAAAAGCTATATGGTAACTTCCTGAAATGTCTAATGAATATTTTCCCTGTGTACCTTGACAGTTTTGAAGTATGTGTAGAGGGGGAAAAGTTACAATACTATTCAGGAATTGTTTATTCTTGGCAAAATATGTTCATTAAAATGAGGTTCTGATTAAAATGAAAGGGTCTGGCTCATTTGAAATATTAATTTAGGTCTTGAATTCTGCAATCTGCCTGCAAGGGTCTCTCTGCAAGATCAGGGCTACGTTTGTTAAGTAGTAAAGCATTGTTGCAAGTAAAGCCAACTTTTTTTTGCTTTTAATGTTGTCTGATCTCTTTCCCTGAGCTAGTCCAGGTCTGTTGACCTTCGGGGCAAACTGCGAAGCCTCACTATTACTTTCACTAAGGATGAGTGTGTGGTTCATGTTTGAAGGGGGAAGGGAGTTGGGAAAAATCTGGTTTGTGGGGTATGGGGTAGATTTGTTTGGAGGTTATCTTTCCTAGCGATGCTCTTACTTATCCCTGGTAGTAGCACCCGTAGGACGTCTCCCCATTAACCTCTGTTACTGACAGTCACTGCACTAGCAATGAGACAAGAGACAGTCACTATCCAACCACATATGAACTGGGCTGAAACATTTCAAATAAAGAATTTCCATATAATTTCTATGGCTCACCCCCCAAAAAAAACAAATCATTTAAATTTATTTATAATCAAATAAAAATTCCCTGTCCCTGAAATATGTGTAATTCTGAATTAAACCCTTTTCCTCAGTTTCTAAACACACACACACATACACACAAAAACAAAAATGAAAAAGAAAAAAGAAAATATCCATCCCTTTATTTTCTTCCATCAGCTCTGAGTATAAATATTAACCTATGCGCTTCTCTAGTGGAGGAATTCAATATTGTCATAGAACATATCCCAAACAGCAGAAGAACCCAACAGGGAACACCGATGTCAGATTTAACATCAAGGCGCTTTTTCCAAAACCCTTAAACAGACACAACCTGGGAAATCCCTTCACTGAAATCACATACGAGGCATTATAGATAACAGCAGAAATTGGTTCTTCCTGTACGTGAACTTAAAAATTCTACGCACAATGGCAAATAATGCCTGTTTTACTACAAAATGAACGAATACATTGCAAAAATTCCATGCAAATCCTGTTATTTTACTGGCTATACTGACACTAAACTAACTAGCAGACAATCTCTTACTTTTCCTTGGACAAACCTGAGTCATGTGGGCGCTGCAGCGTATTTCAGATCTCTGAGGGATGCTCCGCTGTTTGTAGCCTCACCAAACAATATCTGCTGTTGGCAGGGCAGCACTACAGCTCCTGGTGGGAAGGGAGAAGCTACCAGATTGAGCCAGTTTTTGTTTTCTCTACTGTAGTTGCTGGCCCCTTGCTTCCTCTGAGCCAGAGGAAGCTAAGGTATTAAACTGTTTGACACCACTACCAGTTCTAGTTGCCTATTGACCGGAGAAACTCAGATATGAACTTTAACTGACTGTAACTCAGGCTGTAAGGAGATGCTGGGGCACAGTCTCCAGAAGCAGGGACTGGCACACATTAAAAGCTGGTATGAAATGAGAATTCATGAAATTCACAAAATGAGAATATTTTTGTCAAATGGTCATTGGTTTAAAATATACCCACAGCAGCAAGGAGTTGCTGAAACTGTCTTCCTCTCTTCCAGTTCTGCGAGTGCCCCATTAGAGCTTGAGCAATGATGCTACGAAAACTGTCCTTGCCCCAGTGTCATTTTAAGGGTGGGAATCCCATGGGATGCCACAGTACATAACCTGAGCAGGCAGCAAACCATCCCACCTCAGAGCTTGCTTTCTGCATTTTATGCCTCCACAGCTCCTCTGTTCCTCAGCTTCTCTCTGCTTGCTGCCACCATGCCATACCCACTGCAAGCCAGGGCAAACGTGCAGGATGACTTAGGGCTGCAGGGAATGACATTTTCTAAATTCTGTCTCTAACTAGTAGGTACTTTTCAAGGCATCAAGTTTTTTTGGCTTTGTGATTGTTTGGGTTTTTTTTCCTATTGAGCCAAAGATCTTCACAAGAAGGTGTAGAGACCGTGCTCCTGCTCGCCCAGGAGTGTGCATCCTGAGCAGCAGGCCCCCTGCTTCCCCTTTTGGGTGGAAAAGGGCCACAGAGGGAATGGAAAGAGAACAGGACATTCCCAGGAATGGACGGAGACTGAAAGGGGATCTTGCAAATCCTGAGTGACACTAACTCTACCAAGTTACTGTATTACTACCATGATGAACAGAAAGCAGATGCCCCTCCATTTAGAAAGAAACCAGTGTGTCATGCGTGGTCTGGAAACACCCTCAGGATAGAGGCTTTCAAAGAAGAGCAGCCTATAGGGTAGGTTTCAGTTCAAGAATAAGACATACACAGGTAAGTTTCAATATAAGGTGTGTACATGTGTGCAGGGAATCTAAGGCTGTCATCATGGTCAAGAGATATGTAGGGCTCAGCTGCTCCCACACTGACATTTACTGCATTTGAGAAGCCTTAGAGTACTGAGACATAAACTGAGGGTCCTGAGTATGCCTTATGTCCTGCTGAGTATTACTTATTCTTTATGGTACTGACTTGGTAGATGTGAGAAGGACATGGAAGCCAAGTTCATTTCTGTAGTAGTAGCTAGAGACCGGGTGGGATGCCTTGAGGTTACTCCAAGTCGCACTAGATACCTCTGTGTGGGCAACAAGATCAAGCCCTTAGTTGTGATCAGGGGAGCCTAGGGAGGTAGTCACTTCCCCCTAAAATGGACACCAAGATTTGATTTATTGAATTGGTCTCCAGAATCCATTCAGTTATCCAGTTATTAACATCTGGATCATCAATATCCAGTTATCTTCATCAGAACACTTAACCATAGGTGTCTCCACCCCAGACTGATCCCAACCCTGTATATTGGTTGAGCTTAGTTATAGGTCGAGTCCTACAAGCCTGTATCAAGAGTGCAGTGCACACCACTATGCTGTTGGAAGGTCACTGCTTAGGCTTGGGGCCAGCTAGCATTTTCCTCAGCAATTAACAGCCACAGTCTGGGACTTAGCACAGGCCAGGGACCAGTCCCAATAAGCACTTTAGATGCAACTTGCCTGTTTGGAAGGATGAGATCCATGCAACATGGATGTGAGCCATGCCATATTCATTAGCCTCTATGCGAAAGAAAGATCCTGTAACACATGGTCCTACAGCTCTGACCTGTGCATCATATGGTTAAGGTCAGCTGAATGGGATTTACTGGGATTGCAATTTTGGATTTAGGTTCCAAAACCCCACATTATTTATTTTCAACCCTTAGTCTCTAAATAAGAGTTTGGGATTCTAACTATTTCCCTAATGGGAAAATAAATCAGGTTTTAATAGTTTGAGAATAAAATTAAATGTCTAACAGAAAATACTTGCCTAATTTCTTTCAGGGAATGTCACTTAAAAATTCCATTATATCATTTAACATTTCTGCAAATTTCTGCTACTTAGAGTCCCCATTGATAAGGGTGCTGGGTGTAATAGAGACCCCAGAGCCCACTGGAACTGGCCGGGTTTCTTAGGTCAGATAAGATATTGATTATACATAGGTTTATATGTGGGCCTGATACTCAAACATCTGGTCGGAAATGAAAATCCCCTCTGAGCTTGCAGAATTGGTCATTCCGGCTCCAAGTGGATTTCCAGGGAAAGTTATGGCTGTATCCTCCTCTTGGCATCCCATGTGAAGGCGCCGAACATGAGACAGGAAAGAGCAAAGTCCCTCTCCTGAGTCGAGCTAAGCTCACCTGCTCGGCCTCCATAAAATATGTATTCCCTTATCTATATTTCCCTTCTGAGAATGTTTATGTTTATTTTCCTTGTACAAAACATCACCACTCAGTCCATACTTGCATTCCATCCCTGTCGGTGTGGGTCTTTCCTTCTGTTACAGTGCAGGTATTTGGCAAAACAAGATAACAGCAGGGAGCTTTGTTACAACCCAAAGGCTGAAACTGAAAAGGTTGTAAGTGGGAGTGTTTTTCTGATGGAAAGTGAGGCACCAGCTGTTTCTCGAGGGTAAAACCTTTCCCTGAACCAGTACCTCTGTGCTTGTATTATGTGGTTCTTCTCCTTATATCTCTTTTAATTTTCATTTACATCAAGATTGTTTTCTTAGAGTTGTCTCACATAGCGAAGAGGAAGGAAGGCATGAATAGACTATTGACTGTTCTGGGTTCATATATAATGCATACGGCACTCTTATCTGTGGAAAATATTATCTTTATAGCAGCATATATTTAAGAGGCCAGAGCACTCCGTTTGTTTTGGCAGGGGAGAGGATTCAGGATGACTGGCCACATCTAGAAGCATTGTGAGAGTCAAGACGCTCGGGTTGTGTTTTCCCCTCTTCCTGCGTTCCCTTAGGAAGTCACAGGGCTATCCTGTGCTTATGTATATTAAATATCTACCTCCAGACCTGCAGCGGGATATTCCCGCACTCACTCATAGCAGCCTGTTTTCCTCCACACAAGCCCAGTTTGATGACTCCCCTCTAGTTTCGCAGGAGGAAAGACAGAGGGAGTATTTACCAGCCATTTTGTCTCAAGCCCTTAGCTCCTTCTTCCAGCTTTTCTGCCAACACTTTAACCTCTTTCAGCTGCCTTTAACATTGCATGCCTGCCTCTGTCCCTTCTCCTGCTCCCTCCAGGTACAGGCTTCATTCAGAAGCGAAAGATAACAGTAGAGACGGTGCTGTGCTTACCTTGGAAAGGGGTTATTCCTTCTGCCGATGAGAAGAGGTGAGGCAGTCCCATGGTGCAAGGTTAAAGGGTAGAAACTGGCATAATCCCCTATCGGCAGATTGCCTGGAACCCAGGACACGGCAATGCTTCATTGCTTAAATTCTGTCAAAACCTTTGAAATCATCAGATGAAAGATAAGCCGATAGCACTGTTCTAGGTTTGCGTGAGTACAAAGAAGTAGGATTCTCTTCACAGAAGCTGAGTCGATCTGTTGATCTTTTCCCATTTAATGGGAATTTCTGCACTCCACAGAGTAGAAAATGTTTTGATTATCTGCCGTGAGATATTGAGTCAAACATCTTGGGAGAATATTCCTCAACGCCATTGCTATTCATGCTATGCATCCAAATACACATGAACAAAGGCAGGTAGATGTGAGAGGAGAAAAAGCCTACTCCTTCCTGCTTTCCTCTTCACATATATTGCCATGAGAGTACCAAATGAGAGAAAAAGGAAGAGAAACTTTCCAGAGGTCGAACTGAGACTGGAGTCCCACCATGATAAGTAGAAGCAGTTCCTGAATGACAAAGCAATCCCTAATCAAACCAGCCTAAACCAGGAGCACCATCACGCAGGAGGGGAACCAAGGCAGAGATTTTGCATTATTAAATGCTGAGTGATCTGTTGGAGGGTATGTCAGTCATAACTAAAATTGAATTTGAGTAACCTGAACCACTGTTCACACGCCTAAAACACGGGATCATGGCTGCTGTTAGTACGGACAGAAAGAGTTACAGTTTGGCTGATAGAGGAAAATTATCACTCTTCGTTTCTCTCATGTGTTGAAATACAGTCCTTCAGATCAAACCAGTACAGTTATTGACACTAAGCTGTTCAGATTCCCAGAAGATACAAACTTTCAGTAAAAAGTACTGGCATAGCTACATACAGATGAAGGATAAATCTGCCGTATCTACTCACCTGATATGCAGGATATGCAATTTAGCAGTTTTGCGTACATCTTCAGTAGCTTGATGATCTTCAGCGGGGTGCTCACTTTGAAATGTTTGAACTGAGATGCAGGTATCCTGTATTATATCCTGCACAACAGGAATTGTGATACTAGCAAAGGAAAGAGAGGGAAAGCACATGGCGGGAGCCGTTCGAGCTCCTTCTTCAAGAAAGAGTTTCACATGCCATTTTGCACAACGTGGCGTATTCCAAGGACAAAAGCAAAAAGCTCTTCAGAAGTTTCTTCATGAGCTGGAGATAAAAGTAATCCCTGCTAGGGATGGTTTAGCAGTATGCATATATGGGGGAGGAATTTCAGAGGAAGGGAAATACCCCTCCACCCCATCCTGAGTTTTCAATACTACTTTGTAGTTCTGCCCACTTTTGAAGTAGCTTAAAAGAAATGGAAGTAGTTGGAATGTTTTTACACAAGAAATACTTCCTTTTGTATAATTAAAATTATTGTGGTTGGCTCCTAGAGTGAGAAGCTCATAAATTTGTTTCCAGTAGCAATCAGTATAGTTAATACCTATCCTATCAAACCGAGTTAACTCATGTTCATTTTGGGCCTCATCCAGAGCTCATTGATGTCAGCGGAAAGAAACTATTGACTTAAATGGGCTTTGGAGTAGACCCTACAAGCTGAAAAGAACAGATAATCTGGTTATGTCTGAAACAAAGAAAAAGGACATCCAGTGAAAATAAAAAGGGGAAAGTCAAAATAAAATAATAATTAAAAAAATAAAGGACCAGACAAAAGGACACCGTGATAAAGGGACAGGGTGTTTTGTATGACCCAGAGTTGTGATAGGGAGAGACAGGGAACCTCATGCTTCAAAGGGCAGCCATATCAACTTAGAAATCTGGAGGAGACATAATGAGAAGAAGACAATTTGCCTTTCATATCTGATACTGTAGGATTCATGTACCTTTCTCTGGGTTAATACCTGACCAGTGATGCAGAAAAAGTATTACATGAGATGACCTCAGGCTTTATGTCTTCTGGCCAGACCTGTGATATCAGGTGTTGAAGCTGTCCAGTTAAAAATAGAGATCAAAAAGAGATATGAGTCAAGGATCCTGAAGGACACACAAACTTAGGGAAGGTTTATAAAGAATCCAGCATATTGAGTGGTGGTTCTGGCCGAGCTGGATGAATTATTGAAACCTATGAGGACTGCTGAAACGAATTTGGTACTCAACAGGTTTCCCATGGGAACAGACATCTGCAATGCAATTTCTGTACCCAAACCCTGCAGCATGATTGCCGTATCCAAGCATTAGAGTCATAAATAAATCCCCTTTTCACCCCCCTTGCAAATAATGAAAATACAAGAAATAAAAAATGTGAAGTCTTTTTTTTTCTTAGCCCCATAGTTTAAGGAATTAGAGTACCACCGGCACTCTAAATGTTCTTTCCAGCTATGAGTATGAGAAATGACTTTATTGTTTAAAACAAGGATGGGGTACTCACTTCCTTACAGATCTCCACTTATGTTCCTGCTTGGCTTGTCTGCATCCCATTTCCATATTCTTTCTTTGAGTTCTTTCCTCCAACCCATCATGCACATACTTTCCATGACATCTTGGAGGTGAACTTCTTCCCTACAATAAAACCATTAGTAAAATGCCTATTGCATTCAAGAGGGCCAAGTCTGTGTCAGTGACAAGTGGCTTCACTTCCTACTTCGTAATTTCTTCCTATAGTTAAACCATCTATGAAGCTCTCTGCTCTGCAAATTTCACCAACATTAACAGCTATGGATTTCCTGTGGTCAGGATGGCACAGCTCCCCTGTGCAGTTCCCCCATCCAAAATCAAACAATATTGTTTGTTAGATATCACTGTCTCATTTACATCACAGTTATAGCTACAGTGATATTGCATAATAGTGTACACATGACATTGGACATTAATTCTAATTCTTACACATCACTGCTTTGTTGTGTTCCTTTCATATTTTTAGGTTGTAAGTTCAACCAAGGTCATGCTTTATGTACTGGATTTGTGTTCTACAGGTTTTAAATCGATGTAGAGAACCATGCAATTTAAATAACGGTTCTAGTAACCCAAAAGATCAGCTCAAATCTCCCAGGCCAAGGAGCTGACATAAAAGTCTAGTCTTCCAAAATTTTCTGTAAGTCTGCAAAATACCTGTTAGGTGATCTGATAAGTCACTTGACTTTTCCATACATTGATAACTCCAATTCTGAAATGAGGTATCACTCTTATCTTTTTGAGGGCAAAATGAAACTAATACTTCTATTGGCAGATTATTCTGGGGACTTCTGCCAATGCAAAGCTTTACTAAAGCGTTCCAATGGACATATGCCTAGAGGAAAAACAATGCAGAGATATGAAAATACAGAAAGACTGTAAAGGGTCTAAACTCAACTGACCATAGTAAATATAGGATTTCCTTGTTGTGAAGTTAAATCCTTAATTTGTGTTTATCGATCTGGGTCAAAAGATGAGAGTGCGGGAAGGAAGATCATAGTTTTTGCTTCTGTATGCATTTTTAAGGCAACAGTTCCTTAGCTGTACATGTACATAACCAAAGCAACTCCATTTGTTATTAAAATTTTAAAGGGTAATGGTTGCTTTAATGGTACCAGGTGTCTTCAGGCAAACAGTAAGACTTCTATTTATAAGAATTAAAAAAAAAAAAAACAAACAAAAAAAGCCACCCCAAACCCCAAAATACCCCAAGCAAACAATCCTTCCCCTTTAAAATACAGAAACAAGAACAAAATAGACCCTGCCCCATACTGTCCCCCGTTAAATCCCAAACTACACCAGAAATGGTTGATACCATTAAGGAGGTAAATTCCAACCACTTGGAAAATCAAATCAAAAGCTATTTTTGTCATCACATTATGTTTAAAAAAAAAATTTAATTGTGCTGTAGTATGGCTGTATAGATGCAAATGGAGCAGTAATATTTACAAATATTACTGTGAAGGAAGTTTTCCTGTTCATTTGCATATGGGAGAAGTCCTTTCATTCCTGTGTTCGAAAGGGAGGGAAGAGGCCTTATCTGCAAGCAGACTTACAGGAAACAAAAAGAAAAGTGAATGTATGTTCAAGTACTTTGAGAAAAGTATTGGATTTCTTCCAAAAATCTAGAACCATTACTTGAGCTGATATGCCTCCCTAAAACTGTCAAAATGAATCCCTTGATTGGAAGAAGATTCTGGTACTGCAAAAGTCTATCCATCTATCAGGCATATCTTGATATATTTACTTTGTAGCCAAAGACTATCCTGTACCATCAGGAACAGATATATCATGGGTAGAGAGAAGCAAAAGATCTTGTATGGTGTTTTCCACATAAGAAAATATTATCTTGGAGGAGTTTTATTTTTGCAGTTAAAAAGTGTTCACACTAAAAAAAACAAAACCAATAATAAAACCAAAGCACTAGATGAAAAATTGATAACACACTGTTTTTTAACTGGCAAACCAGAAAAGAAAACCAACATTAAAATGCATATTTTTCAACCAAGACAAACAGAAATATTTCATTTTGACCGCTGATATTAACTCCATGTCTTGCTAGCCTATCTTACCAGAAAAAAAAATCTTCCTAACATTACCAGGTAGTTTAGAAGGAAACTGGATTTTTGATTAAATGGTGGTCTGTCACTGAAGATATGTGGTGTAGTTCCTGTACTTGCCATAAATTTAATTTCTGTATAAGACACTAATTCTATTGCTACTTCAATATCTGTTTGCAAAATGCGCAGGGTTTTTTTCCAGAGAGGTTCCGATGTGATAAAAAAGCAACAGCCCAGCTGATCCTTAATGATTTACCAAAAGGCTGAAATACATTTTTCAGTGTGTGCTCAAGCAGCTCTGGCAGATAATCCACACTTTGGCTGGCATTGCATTGTCTTAGTTCTCATCTTACATTAGGTGTGTCTTTGTGATCTTTGTTTATATTTACATAGAAGATCAAGTTGGGTTCTTCTATCTTTAATTAGGAAAAAAGTTATTTAGAAAAAGATTCTTCCAAGTAAATGTCAAAGCCAGTCAGTGCCTCCACCTGAGCTCACCCCCATGACTGAATCTCATTCAGACATCTTATTCTGAAATGGATGTCTCAAATAGGTGGGATGAATCATGCCTAAAATGCTTGTGATCTCCATGGACTGCAAAGGGAATTGAGAGGGCTTAGTTTAGCTGCAGTCTTCTCACTGAGATGAATTGAATTTCAGTTTACATGCATCACGTGGTCTACCACCTCTTTAAGTAGAGAAAAGGTGTTGGACGTCAGCTGGATCTTATCCTAAAACAGGCGGCATGAGTCGTCTTCTGAAGCTGCGTATCTCTCTTCATAGACTAGAGAGTGAGCTTTGATGCCTAACCTCTTGACGGCTAAAGTGAGAGAAGATAAATCCCACCCAGAATATAAAAAGCAAGAAGTCTGTGATCCCAAAGTAGACTTTTTTGCTTTTACAGCAATGGAAATAATGAAAGCAATATAAACTCACCAACACAACTCAAAATAGGTCGAAAGCTATTAAATCTTTCAGGCCAAATACCTTCTTCCAGCTTCTGTTGATATTAATGTTTTTCTGCACCAGGCTAGAAGAGAAACTTTTGGATGGTACTTATCAACCATCATCCAGACAAGCCAGAGACCGATCAGTGCAAATCGTATCTTGTAATCACTATTTGTGAATTTACTGTTCAGAACACAAAATTCCGGGTTTCTCTTACAAAATTGCATCAGAGATACCAGCATATATAATATTACATGAACGTAACCTGAAACTTGTTCTAAGGTTACTCAAAGGCACCCATCTTTTATCAAGAAGATCACTCAAAACCAAGATTATCACCAGATATAGTGACATTAACATCCGCATCTACCTCAACTCGTATCACAACTCAAATGTCAGAACACCCAAAAAAGCTGAGCTCCTCAGCCAACTCCCTTTCAATGCCAGTGCACAACTGACCACAAAAGTCATCAAAATTACATCCCTGCCTCCCCTCTGGGGTTGTTCTTTAACTTAACGGCTTTATTTGCAAAAATAGGGAAAAACATGTATGTCTGAGCAAACAGCAGAAAGATTAAAAGAAAACCCACATTGCCATCCTCTCTGCTCAATGAGTCACATGAGAAAATAAGAAAAGTCACCTCCCTTAAGGTGTCAGATGCCTACAGATGGCAATGTAACACCTTTAGCCCTCCCTGCAGCCCAGCCCAAGTGTGCTGAGGGTTATGGATGGGAGACGCGTGCTCCCACTGCCAAAATGTGCCTCAAAACACATAAAGCAAGTGGCCTCTCAGAAATGTGCTCACAAAAAGTCTTGCTTGACCTACAAAGGAAGGATTCTAAGAAGAGCAGATTTCCTAAAACATGTCAATAATAAAAAAGACACTCAAATAAATAAGCCTGCCCCCTCCAATGAATCACCTTCTCTTGTCGCCTCCTTGAACACTTCTGATTGTTTGTAGGTGCATTCATGCACCCATGAAAGGAATTTAAACCTTTCAGTACACACAGGAAAGACAAAAATTCCCTTACTTTTGTTAAGTTTAGTAAATGAGCTATTGAAAAACAAATCAAATTTGCTACCACGGGAGCTGAGATGAAGCATCAAAAAAAATGTTGTGGAAGAAGAACTTTAAGGTTTCAAAAGCCAGGCAGTGTTTTAAGAAGACAGTTTCTACACCATTTCCACAAGCCCAATCACTATTCAAAATGTTTTGCAAGATATAGATACATAAAAGTACTGAGACACTGACCACGGAGCATTTCAGACCATAACGGCTAGGATGGGACACAGACCTTTTGCTTATGTTTGTGAAGAGATACCCTCATGCTTTCCAGATTCCCAACTTAGACACCTTAAATGGAAAGTAAGAAAGAGTATTTAAAACAGAAAAGGAAGGACACCCCTCATGTTCCCTCCACAACAAAGTAGTCTCTTGTCAGACCGCTCGTCCAGGACATGGGAGACCACATTCCCTGTTCCCCTCCGTGTACCCATACACACATCACGTAAGAAAGGACTCTACTTGGAAACCTGTGGGCTAATTGATGGTGGATTGAGTGACATATGATACACTGATGTATCCTTTAGAAACTGTCCCTTCAGAAAAAAAGGAAAAAAACCCCACAAAAACAAACCAGAAACCAAAAAAAAAACCAACCCACCAAAAGATTCATTGAGCAACAACACAAGGACATAATTTAAAAGCCTAGTAATTACATAGCTTGTCTGTGATCAGAAAGCAGCCTAGATGCTAGTGCATATTCCAAGGGTGATTTCTGGTCATTTCATATGTAACAGTCATTAGACAATATGCAAAAAACAGTCGCCAACACAGGGACTGACATGTAGGATTCTTCCCATCCAAATGAGCCCTTAATCACTAAAGAACAATGTTTTCTGTTAGGCTTTCTTGCCAAGAGAATGGTGAATCATTTTTTAGACATCTTTACACAGGGAGTACAGAGTGCCTCAAACTCTCTAAAGAAATAAAGATTAATATCTTTCTCAGGGAAATGGAAGCTTAGATTGTGCTTCAGCAGGAACTGAACATACATTTACTGTGCTCCTCAGAACATACATTTACTGTGCTCCTCAGAAGTGCTTTGACCACTGCACTATGGTGAAAGCAGACTTGTCTGCTTAGTTAATGAAAGGGAACATACTCATCCAACTGGGATTGTAAACCAGGCAGTGAGAACTGAATAAACTCTGTGTTGCCTAAATCCTAGGTAAAACCACATTTACACTTACTCATCTGTCATTACATTGCCCCCGGGGGATGCTCCCCCCCCTTTGTCAAGCAAGGGCTGGTTTGGGGTCCTGACTGGATGGAGACATCTTCTTACAGCACTAAGTCAAACATTTTCATGTTTAGAAATGGTAGGATTCAAGGCAAAAAAAATCAGTGTTCCATAATGTTTTCCTGAAGGCAACTGCCCAGTCCTTTGTGCTTACCAGATACCATTCCACGGCAGCACTTCGTACAGGGCATATAGGATTTTTACATCACACGCATTAATCACACGGCTTAATGCAGTCCCAAAAAGTCCTCAGATACTTAAGTACTAGGGAAATACAGGCACTGTATAAATATAATAAAGGGTACTAAGGCTGGGATCTGTATGAGACAGTAACAGAAATTAGTTCCATTTCAATAGAGCCTGTCCTGGTTCCCATTTATGTTAATGCAGAGACTCTATAACACAAGTGAAAATAGAAAGAGGCTGCTGGTGTGGAAACAGAGCAGCCTGAAGGCAATTTGTTTAAAGCTTCTGCGTGATTGTGAATTAACACTGTAGAGGACTAAACGTACATGCAGTTTCAGGAGAGATGCTGGGGACGAAGTTGTTTCTAGCCAATGTAAAGCAACAAGCTTTCTGGAAAATGACCTTCCGAAAGTTTTCGTTGCTGTTGCGGGCTGAGTTAAACTGATATGCAGTGGGAGAGGACATTACATTTCTCTTGGAAAATGAGAAGCACATGGGAAATAAAATTGTCAGGGTTTTTGCTTGGAATTGAAAATTGTTGAAGGTTGAAGTCTTTAATGTAGGGGGTTTATCAAGAGAAGCAGAATCTGTGGTTTCTATCTGACTAGCAGTGAGGTCTGCTAAAGGTACTTCCTGCTGATGAAATTATATAGCTAGAGATTTCGGTCCAGATTTTGTACTCAGGAAGCCCTTGAAAACTTGTTTGTCGCTGTCGAGCTGTGGGAATTAATAGATTTAAAATTAACTATTGACATATTTTTGAGGCAGCCCAAAGTGTAACAGCAAAGATTCTAGTGCAAGTGGAATGGAGAAGTGTCCCTCTGTGTCACGGTGGGCTGGAGAACCGGTAGCAACAGCTAACAAAGCTGCATTTTGCATAGGCTGGAGGGCCATTTGTATTCCAAGATGGCAAAGCAATTTTTGTACTATCATACCCTTACCCACCAAATGGATAGGCTACAGAATGCCAGTCACCGTGACCGAGATTTTCCAATATCACTCCTGATTTTCCGTGTCCACAGTGAGGTCTCTCAAAAGCACCCAATTATCAGACTCTGCAGACTAAAATGCAAAAAATCATTCCCTTATTACAGTGGCTTAGGAGTCAAATTAAGTAATGAGGAGCCCAAAATCACATGTTCTGCAGGAAAATATCCAAATCTCTATGTTGAGGGTTTTTTCAGCTAAGGTGTTGTAGGTTATATTACTGTTACTCATTGACCAAAACCCTACAAGTAATTTAAACTACATAACTTACATATAGGCAGCAATTGCCTCTTTTTGATTGTTGTATGAGAAAGGGCAAGATTTGAATACAATATAAGGGCATGTAAATAGAACTAAACTAGAGGGGCTAAAATAAAGGTTGACCTTGAAGAAATAGTTGTGGGGACAAAAGCGGTAAAGAGCATCTAATATTGTCAGAATGATACAACAGCATGAACATTGCCTGTGCCCCTGCAGTCTGATGTGGATAGGAGTTCTCAGAGCCCATCACCTCTATGGACATTGGTACAAATGTTTCACCTGCCAGCATGCATCTTACCAGGGGTTCAGGGCCAACAATTAATACGAGAGGGTAGGAAAGAGAAGTTCGGCGGGGGTGGGGGGGGAGGGGAGATCCACAGAAAGCATGACTGCTGTCAATCGAAAAACAGCTCACTCTCTTCATGGGTGGTGTAGAAGCGGCATGACAAACAGGAACGAAACATGTTTGAAAATGTAATCCTAATGCTGGATGGAATTTTTCAGTGCCTAAAATAGCCTGAATTGTTAAGGATGCAGGTAGGAGTTTCTGCTTCCAGGAAATTGCTTTGCCTTTATGAGCAGTACAAATGTTTCTCCACCAAGCAGGTCTATGAAGAAGTAGAGTGCTCCTTTAGGGCATGTTTCTGTCCTGAGGAAACCAATGAGAGCTTTGCTATTAACTGTTTTGGGAGCAGGATATGGGCCATAATCTGATTAACAGGTGCTTTGAGTCTGTGTAGACTGACTTTTCAAAGACATACACAGATAAAAGACTTTTACTTTCATGTCACACTTATCTTTCTTTGTTGTAGCGTAAAAGTCTGTAAAATGTTACCTTACTCCTAACTCATAATACAGCTGTTTTACTTATGCTCAAAATATTTCATCCTGCCAGGGCCATGATGGTGGATAATCTAATTATATAGTTAATTCCACACATGCATTGCGGGCCTTAGGGAAATGACAATTTGGGACTAGATGCTTTGCTTCAAGCATGGTTCAGCTGACGGAGAAGTGGAGCAGCACCCTCTCTCCTAAGTAGCAAGAGTATCAGCTTGATACTCTTGCTGTTCTTTTGAGATTTAGGCAATCCTGCTGAGAAGTGGATGAGGTGGTTTATCTGGGCTGAAGAGAGCGAAAGAGATAAATCCTTGGTGGCGAGGTGGACAATCAGGCCTACGCCAGATATCCTACATCAAAATAAACTGCATTTTGACTGCATTGCAAAGGTCCTTAAACAGTTGACATGGTAGTGTGGACAACAGTCAAGTAAGATTGCTGACAGGGATGCTTGGCCACAGAGGGTGGGCTCCTCCAGGAGGTGCATGAAGCCATGTCTGAAGTTGGCAGCAGGAACACTGTCATGGCATGCCTTGGGATACCAGCTTCTGATGGCTCAAAACAGGGTCTTGGCCATGGATGTTGGTTGTGCACCCTACAGAAGAGTTCTCTTCTCTTGGAAACCAGGCATGGGGAGGACAAGGGTGGTACATTACGGGGCCAGGATGCAATGTGGCCCCATGCCATGTTCTGGGAACAGGGAGGTACTGCTTGGTGCCCCAATGCAAGTAGATCTTTAGAACATCTAATTCAAGCATTTCTAGAGGTGCCAAGTGAAAGTGCCTAGGTAGATTAGGTAGTTACAATATCACTTAAAACCACCAAAATCCATACTGATGCAGAAAGGTTCATCCTCCCTTTGTAATGGTTCCCTCTCTCTTCCCTCCCCAGTCACTCATTCTATTAACACTCTTGGCCATCCAGCAAGCCAAATTCAGGAACAGATCTGGCAGAAGGCAGTCTCTTTGTGTTTAACTGGGTTACTCTGTGCTTAGCTACCTAAGTAGCTAAGTATTAAGAAGCAGGTGGTGGAAATCTCTCTGCTGCAAAAGTAGGATTCATCTTGATAATGATGGATATGCTGAGACATGACAAATGTGAGGTCATTTTTCTCTGCTTGCCACCTTGTATGTTACCATTTGAAATGGAGGAGGGAAGCCCCCTTCCAGATTCTTTATAAGCATTAGAACACCTTATGGTGGAAGTTTAGACTTTATTTTGTTAGGAAAAAGCTGAAATAGAACTAAGCAAAACTCATACTCTAAAAAACATGTTTTTATATTAACGGAGTTTTACTTCCCTGTGTTGGAAATAGGAACTGTTACAGTGTATTAAATATTACATTTGTTTACAATTTTATTTTGCTCTATTGAAACTTCATCTTTCTCTATGAAAGATGACCATTTGGTCAACAAAAAGAACATAAATTTTGTGGTAAGAGATTCTGAGAGATTCTTCCAGGATTTATTTTTTTTAATTACAATTTTAGCATTTTCAAAATATACCTGTTATTCAAACCATGTGATTTCATCATAATCTCAGTGTTTTTTTCTGTCTTTCTTTTTTTTTCCCTTTCCTTTCTGTTATTTATCCTTCAACTCCTTAAAGCCATGAAAAAAGCTCGAAAATTATAGTACCCCAAATGTCAAACCTCCGTTAGAAAATATGAAGCTTCCTTTTAGGGAATGGTAAGCATATTGGATGAAGAACATTGTGTCATAAATTTGCCCTTTTCATGGTATTTCAGAGGAATCAACAACTGTATGTTCTAGTAGGTGTAATATAAGATATTTCAAATTTGTTACATAATTTAGGGTACTTTTTTTTTAAAGCCTAATATGCAAATATGGAAGGGCCAGGTTGAAAAGGCCAGTTCTATGATTTATTGCAACACTGAGATCACAACTCTTCCCCCACCTCTTTCCCACCCCAGCACATTTCTAAAGGACATCTGTTTGAGGGCACAGGCACTTTCAGGATTATAAAGTTTCATCAAAGTGACTGGAATCATAGTTATTTCTTGCGAGGTGACCTTAGCTCTGTTATCTATTTTTTTTCTTCCTGGCTTCTTGCTTCTACCCTCAACCACCACTCTTTAAAAGCTCTTTTTTCTTCTGTGAAAGATGCTGAAGCCCCAGTGTGGAGAGAGGCAAAACTCTAATGTCCCTTGTGTGTAAGCACAGCCATGTTCCCCAGTTGCCAACCAGGCATGTCAAAGGGCCCAGCTTACCCAGCAGCGCATTAAAAAGCCCTTTCCAAAGCATAAAAATGTCAGTCTCATTTCTTTAGAGCTGAACTTTTTCTCTCTATTGAAATGAATCGATTCAGCACAGAAACCATGCCTCTTACCTTTCTATCTAATCCTGACAGGTCTCAGGCCCCAGCTCTCTGCTTGCAGCTGCTGTGAGTTTTTCTTCCCTCTCCTCACACTCATGTTCTCTTTCACAGTCCATCAGGTCTCAGTCACAGTCCCTTCCACTGCAACTAGAAACATGTGGGATATAAAAATCTCAGGCAACTTAACATGTGCAAGAAACAAAAGTGAACTTTCATCCCAGAGGTTGACAAATTCCACTTAACCTGCATTTATGGCACTGTGATGTTGAACTAAGGATTTCTCCTCTTCATTGGCAAGGTGGGTTGAGATTGTTCTAAGGTGAAGGTGAAACATGTCTTCTTTAAGAGGCCAACATGCCCTTAAATAGCTTTATTGACAGCCAGCATCCACTCTAACCCATGCAAAACCCCTCTGCAGACATTTCTCCCTTTCTGCCTCCCAAAAAACCAACACGCACTTCAAAGAGCAGCAGGGCCCACTCTTTACAAAATAGCATAGAAAGGATTGTTACTGTTCTAAGGGCAGTTGCAAACCAAAGCTGATGCTTCACCGTATGAAAATCTCCAGACCTTGCCCATATGTAGTTGCAGAGGACACTGAGACTTCACATACACGTATGGTGGTCAGGTTTCTTTTTAGTCTTCAGATTGAAGTCCCTTGTGGTTCCTCCCGTGCAATCTCCTGGCCATCAGCCAGTTTCAAAACAAACGTGGGGCATCTTCCTGTTAGATTATCTCGTTTATCTTGACTTCTGCTGCAAAAGTGGGCAAAACGGTCCCTATATCTGCTTTGCCTAATCACAAGGTCTTGGGTTTTTCAAAATCACTCAGTGTTGAGGTAAGTATGTTCGCACTGATGTCAGATACAGTCCAATTGTGTACGGCAGTGTGGAGACTGCTGCCCATCTCCATGCAATCAATCAGGCAGAGAGACTGAAAGGAATTTGTGTTCCCAAATCCCATACTGTCATCCTAAAATCTTCTTCGTAACACTAGGGGTCACTCAGCCTCACCTCACTTACTTTGGTTTAAGTTGTTTTAGGACTACACGTGCCCAGAACTGCTTTTCTCCTGGCAAGACAGCATAGAACCACACTGGCTTGTGTCTAGACAGCTTCACAGTCTACAATGAGTTGCTCCTATGCCTAGGTCTCATGAAGAAGTCAGACTGTCAGGCATCATCAGAGCATTCCTAACATGAATCAACAGGCCTAAAAGCCCTGGAAGAAGCATGGATGACTACCACTTTGTGACTGGCAGAGTCACCCTGGCATTTATATCATAACCTTTAGGCTAAATCCCTTGCCTAAGCACCAGAAGACCTAAGTGTTCATTTCCTAATTTACCTTGTTGCTACTTCAGTCTCCTAGTACATTTGTCTGTAGTCTCCAGGTCAGAAGATATTTGGCACAGGAATGCTCTACCCTTCCTGTTGATGTTGGGCAAGGTCTGCAACAACGAGGTCAAGCTGCAAGAAAAATCATGATCTTAGTGCAGGGCTCGTGACATTCACTTGAAAGGGGCACGCTGGGTCTTGTTATAAGGTCTCTTTCTAATATCACCTATGCACTGATGATAATGTGCTTGAAGACAGAAATGTTCTAGCATGCATGAAGCAGCTATTAGGAGTCTTACCTTTTTTTTTTTTTGAGAGTGCTGTAATTAGGATGCTGCAGAATTAGGTTCTACTTGGTTTGTTCTTCATTTGTGTTTCTCTCTCCAACACTTTTCAATTTTTTCCCCTCCATCTCTCTGTACAGTCTAACCAACCACACTGCTTCCAGAAGATAGGAGGTTACTTTCTCACTACTGCCTGTAGTTAGGGCCCTTCTCAAGAAGTGATGCACACGATAATTTGAATGGAATCAAGAAAGGAGGGGACACTTTTCCTTGTATGAAATGGGAAGTATAGCTCTCTTGGGCATCTTTAATGTAGACTTCTGCATCTGAGCTAGTTCCTTTAGACTCTATTGATAAGCAATGAAGTCAACCGGTTTATTTTTGCAGCTACTTTAGGATGTGAAAAATTATGCCCCAATATCAACTTTATTTTCTCAACTCAACTATAAAGGCAGCTGAGGGAGATTAGCACAGCTGTGGATGCAAGCTCCACCGATATTCAAAGCTAGGTACTGTGCATCTCATCCGTCACCCTTTGTGGGACCTTAGTTTATAGCACTATTTGAGATGACCCAAACCAGCAGCCTTTGAACTGAGAAAAAATTGGATTCAGGAAGAGAATAAACTCTGTACTCTGGTGTAATTTCTAGTCTTTAAATATATTTTCTCGTTTTCTTCTAGAAAATAGAGTCAATAGATACCACTCTCGCTGTTTCTGCCAGTGAGACACTAAGGCATGATTATGATTGATCAGTCTGTTCCCCGAAGAAGTGGTATTGCACCTGCTGAACTCCTGTTCAGAGGAGGACAGAGCTCATAACAGGCTGAAAGCTTTTGAGCTGAACGGTACCTCTTAAGGAATGCTGACACACGCTACACTAATTCACAAGAATGTGAAAGCAATCTCCGGAACATGACAATTCAGTGACTGGCTGCAGTTAGCAAATGATTGGGAACATGATCTAAAACTCCAGCCTCTCATTTATCTCAGGCTAACTGTTGACAAAACAGTTTTCAGACTTTATGAAATGCACGCACGCACGTTGCATAGGCACTTAGGCAGGAATTTCTTGGCTTTAGCCCCTGGACAACTTTGCAGTTAAATAGTTAAAGAAAGCTGGTCAGAGGAACAAATAACATTCATTATTTGTGGCCATGTATATGTGTGTGTGTGTATAGAGAAAAAGATATATTTTTTTTTTTTAGTCTGATAACCTTATGTCAATTTAGCTACATACAGTTTGGAGTTTCTAGCAATGTTGCCTTACACCCAAGACTGCTCTGCTAACAGCACTGGTTGCATGGCCATGATGGGTTGTCAAAGGTTCTCTGTAAAACTTAACACTACTTTGGTAAATCATCTCACAATATTTGTGATCTGATAAGCAAAGGTGAAACTGCTGGCCCTGAGGAAGGAGAAGATCAAGTGCCGCACAGCAGCCTCCATGAAGGGCTCGCTGTAGGTCATGCACACTGCTGCCTTCTGGCACACCCGTGCTGGGGCTGCAGCTGAGCAGGAGGTTAGACCATGGGATCCCGCAGCTTGTTGATCTTCTGGCTTACCGGCATTTAGGCAAGTCCCTACTTGACAAACTGCATTTTCAGCAGTGCTGAAGGTCAGATTTTTCAGGCTCAGAGCTGGGGCTGTGTTTTTAAGATTGCTCCATACCTGTAGTTCACTCGGCATGTAAAAAGGTTGGTTTCTGCCTTGTTTTACTCCTATGTAAAAAAGAGTGAAGAATACCTACCTCTAGGCTAACTATGGAGGTGAAGATCTAATTTTGAAAGGGAAAATGCTGCAGACCAGTTCTTTCTAACCAGAAGACATGAGTATTTTTGCCATCAATCTTTCGTTCTCAGAAGTCTACCAAGAATTTCTTTTGATGGTAATATCCGTAAATAAAAAAAAAAAAAAAAGAGGTCGGGTAATAAAACTAATTCTGGATCATAAAGCTTCTTCTATGTGCATATTTGCACACAGAAAATATAGCAAAATTACTTTGGCACAGGTCTCAAGACACAGTCACTTCAATCAAATGGAGAAGGACAATAATCACATATTAAACTGCTCTATTCACTTTTTTGACCCATAGGATCTTTCTCCATACGACCCCTGGGTTTTCTTTCTCCACCTTCTTCCTTCTTCCAGTTTCCTATGCTTTGGAAGAATAGCCAAAGTGCTGTTCTAACCAGTACCAGGTTGCTATTCCTACTTGCGCAGGAGAGGAGCCAATCCTGAAGACCTTCTTCATACAAAATTAAAATGAAAGCCTTCATGACCAGACCTTAACTCCACTGGGGATATTTGTGTTTTCTGCTCAGGGATGTAAAGTAATTTTGAAGTTTGGACCTTTAAGAACAGTTGAATATCTGATCTGATAGACAGCAGAGCTGGAGCACAAGAACCCCTGAATTAAACTTGAATTTAGCTGTTAGCAATTTCCAATTAATTCCCTGGCTTGAGTTGGCTGACTTCTCTGATTAAAAAAAATAAAGCTCTCTAAAGTTAGAAGAACATTTTATATTGAGCTAAATCGTACCCATCAACACTGTTTCCGATGACAATAACAACACTTAAAAGTCAAAGTTTCCAAGCAAAACTTATTGAAAACTCATGTTTTCAATATAATTACGAGTAATTATTTCCACAGAAAGCAAGAGTGCAAGGTACAATCTAAACTGAGTCATTTACTTAATAACTTTCTTTGCATGGGCTCTGATTCCAAATACCAGCAACTATTGACATTTAGTGTTGCAGCACATGCCTAGTTTTAACTACAGATGGTGAATTTGGGTGCTACTTATTGATATTGGCACACACCGCTTGGGTTAAGATCTTGGGGATGGAATAGAAAGGGGGTGAGAGGAAGAGATCAAATCCTGATCTTTGCAGAACACTGCACTGGCAATTTGCCTGTAGTAACAATGACAAGAAACCTGTTGTTCAAATATAACTTTGGGAGGGTCCTGGCTCAGAGGAGACTTTCTTGAACAAATGGTAGAAAATCAGTTAGCTTCCCGGAATGTGAATTCCAAAGCAGTGAGGTGTTCTCTTCGAAAGACGTGGTTCAAAGCTGACTTCATTTTTCAGGTGAGGCTCATCATTAGCTCAGCCAGTGGCCCAACAGGCAGTCTATATGCAACATTCATATGGTCATAGGGTAATTCAAATAGAAATTGTCATGTCCAACATCCTGATCGAAGCAGGGCCAGTCATCATCCTTCTCTACCCGTGTTATTTCCAGGTCCTGAAAGTAGAGAAATCACAATACATTTTCACTGTAAACTTTCCTATTTTTTCAGTGCTGATCTTCAGGTTTGTGCCAAATCATGAACTGTACAGGAACAATATTTGCTTAAGCAAATGACGTTAATGACTTGGTGCCAAAACCTGACAGATGTTGAACAACTCTTTGCAAATTCTGCTGATGATAATTGGTTTTGAAGATCCTTTTCAAAACCTCAGCCTTCTGAAAAGTTGGAATTACTCTGGAGAGCAACAGCTACAAGAGCAAACTCTTATTTCAGGTCCTATATCTCTGTAATTCTTAATGCATCCAAAGGTTTCTTTTCTGCTCAAATGGAATAGAGGCTCACACAGTGAAGTTCTGTGACCCTCAGGAGTGGCAAGATACAGAAATCCAAGAGTTTGACCATGTCTAATATTTAAAAAATCTTTAGGTATCAAAGTTCCCATTTTACATCTTCAGATCTTAGGTTTACCCATGGTCAGTGATACGTAGAATAGCACTACAAAAATCTCAAAGCCCTTTAGAAATGCCGATGGTCATTGTCATTAAAGGCATGCTCATCCACTGGGACATACCACCAAAAAGAGGTAGGTACTCTTATTTACTGAAAGAGTTCACAGTAGCATATGACACCCTGTAACAAGTACTAAGGACAAGTAATAAGGACAGAGGTTTTGGTATAAACAAAACTATCGCCATGAGCATGAAATCAGAAACTCACTTCAGGCTTCTTGTTAGAGAAGGGAATCCTTGGAAGCCCAGTTACACCCGGTCTATATCTTAAATCATGGCCTCCCAGACAGTAGCCACATCAAGCAGAAATCAGTGTCTGGTTATGCTACGAAGTGCTGTACACTAAAGGAATCCCTTGCATAAAGGAGCTTGCCATCCAAATAGGATCTTACAGTACAAACAGGTACGTCCAATAATTAAAGAATGGGACAAAAAAACAGAATCAAAATATTCTGTTCCATATGCTTTGTCTTCAAACTAGAACCGCTGAGTGCACTAGACCCCCGATTACACCACCCACTGTAAAAGCAACCTCAGTTTGGTTTTTTTTTTCAGCAAAGTGTTTTGTTTTGTTTTCCAAACTGTGTGCATTGCCATCTGTACACTCCTTCAACGGCTGAATGAGCTTATAGGGTGAGTAATTTCTGGTTCGCTTTGAGTTTTTAAAGAAAGTTCACATGTACGCAATATGAGTTGGTTATTTTCCTTCTTTTTTCATTTTTTGTCAACAGAATTGTAATTCAGAGGGTCTGATATGTTATTTTGTGCAGTATTCTGAAACCATTAAGCAGCCTGCATGTTATCAACTACTCAATAATTCTCCCCCGTTTTTCTTCCCCCTGCTAACAGGTTATCATCTTGCCATGCTCTGTGCTTTAGATTCAGTCATCGGTGGTGCGCAAGGAAAGCCTGCAGCAACCAAGCGGGGCATGCCTTCAATCTGTATTTAACAGTTAATTGCAAACCTGTTCCTTGAAGTACTGCCACAATTCCTTGCTTCACTGCAAAGTCTTTGATATCAACCTACTGCTTTTGGAAAGATTACAACTTGTGCACTTGGCTACTCTGGTCAGATGTGCACAAGAACATCAAGTATGAAAGTAAAATTGCTTTCTGCACTGCGTGTGAACCCAACAAACCTCTCAATTGCCATGTTAGATATGCTTCAAACCAGTGCAAACCTGCAGGGGAGACGCTCTGGGAGAATGAAAATTTCCAACAAGGAAGCTGACTTTCTGGGTGGGAGGGGAGGGATGAAATGTAGAGGGGGCCCATAATATGGGGTACACTCACATACATTGCCTGAGCTGTTCTCACATCAAATAAAGATCTGGCCTTGCCTCAGTATCTTAGCATCAAATATTGTCCTCATTTACAGTAATGTAAATCCAGAATGGCACCGTAACCATGCATTCAACTGGATTTTAATTGAGATTTAAAACTTCTCTTAAGAAAGACACATGACACACATTGAATGGGAACTTAAAATGACACTTTCTAAGTAGCTCAAATGAATAACCTGTCAATGGTGAGCTAAACCCAGAACACCCAGAGCACACAGAACAAAAAGCTATCCATAGCTCACACATAGGAGCAGATGTTCTGAAGGATATGAAGGCTTACGTGACTTACGATACTGTATTAATATTTGGAGTCCACTAAATGGGCTCGACATTATTTATCTTTCGCATAGTCACATTTGTGCAACTTCAGTGTCCTCAATACCTCTAGTACTTCGCTAATATTTTAGTGGAGTCCATGTCAATATTAATGCATTGCCACAAATGTATC
This sequence comes from Ibidorhyncha struthersii, assembly GCA_013398815.1. Lineage (NCBI taxonomy): Eukaryota > Metazoa > Chordata > Aves > Charadriiformes > Charadriidae > Ibidorhyncha > Ibidorhyncha struthersii. The sequence goes on along the minus strand of VZSZ01008393.1, from coordinate 38,019 downwards.
TATAGTCTGACATCAGGGAGTCGTGCATAAATGCATAAACTAATTAGGTATTGATTTGCTCTTTCTTTTGTGGAAAGGGAGTTTGAGCAGAGTGGGGTCAGGAAATGCTGACTGTATTGGGAGGTTTAAGATATCTTTGGCTCCAGGCAGTCTTACCTTATACCTGGGTATGGTCCAGAATTAACATTGGCTGTGCACGACGATGCCCGTCGACACTGAATTTTTTTGCCAACTCATCTGTAATTTTGAATAGCTTTTGACTAGAAGGATCTCCTTATAAGTTTTTTTCAGTGGTGCCCATTGATAGGACGAGGGGTAATGGGCACAAGTTTGAACATAGGAAGTTCCATCTTAACAGGAGGAGGAACTTCTTTACTTTGAGGGTGGTGGAGCACTGGAACAGGCTGCCCAGAGAGGTGGTGGAGTCTCCCACTCTGGAGACATTCCAAACCCGCCTGGACGCTGTCCTGTGCAACCTGTTGTAGGTGACCTTGCTCTGGCAGGGGGGTTGGACTAGATGATCTCCAGAGGTCCCTTCCAACCCTGACTATTCTGTGATTCTGTGATTCTGTTTACAAGTGCTCCATGTTCTCCATGTGGGTGTTACAGCACTTTTTGTGCAGACTTGGAAATTATTTGTCCATCCTCACCATTCACCTCCTGCTCAACATGTGCCTATAGAGTAGGGCCCAGTAAATTTTTTATTCTAGGCTAAACATCCAAGACTCAGCTTCAGCCTAGAAACCATGGTTATCCCGATACTTCTCCACTGCCAATAGACCCTGTTCTGCCCTGTACGCATAGTCATCATCTACAGGGTATATCGGCAGGGTTAGCAAAGAAAAGTCATGGACTTGGGAGCTGTCAGTGAGCTGATGGGCCAAAGGTACATGTTTCTAACTTGTCAAACAACTTCTTTGCCTCTGCCTAACTGAGATCAGGGATTAAATGAAGGCATTGTGTGCTGAGGTTCAGAACAGAAGGGTGGGAAAAATTCTTGCAGATTGTAGGAGAAGCAACTGGAAAGACTATCCTCATATATCTACACTAGAAGAGCAAATGGTAGACCAAAATGATCAACAACTGTCATATTTTAAAAATGTTAAGCACTGAAGAGGCTGCTACAATCATCTTGCATGAGTGTCTGCAGCAGAAGCTAAAGAACTTCACTGGCGACTGGATATTTTTGGTTTGGACCCTGAACTCAAATTATTCTGTAGTTGTCAGCACTTTCCAATTTGTCCACATCCTGGTTTAGATATGAATACCAGAATTGCACATATTATTTCAGTATCAATCTCGGTGATGTCATGTATCTGAATAGCATTACCTTCTACTTAAACTTAACAACCCGCAGATTCTGCATACTGGATCTGTATCCTGCCTTTTAGCAATTCTGCAGAAAATGGTCTTATGTACAAAATAATCCTCAAATTTTTTGGAGGTCTTTTCTAAATTGTGCTTTTCCAGAATGTCTATGGATTGTGTTTATGCATCTTTGTGAGTGCTGTGTGTACATATACCTCTATTGAACCTCATGCCTATGGTTCTTCAGTTCCAGATATATAAACTTTACCTACCTGTCTGTTGATTTCTTCTTGCACCTAAGGACGCTTTTATGAGACATTTAAACATGATTAAGAAATTGTGTTACCAAAGCTTTGTGAAAAGGCTTTGGGTAATAATTCCTGTAATTCTCCCGAGAGCAGTTTACATCATTTGAAGAAATCACTCAGGTTTCTTTCCTCATATAAGTAAATTATTTATTTAGACTTAGGATTCCAACAGCTGCTTCAGTAAAACGAAGCTGAGATCTGCAAACCGTGTTTCAAATACAGTTGAGTAATTTTTGCTGTGTTTGGGGCTATATTTACATGTCTAGTGTTACTTGCTGCAGCACAAGAAAAGGATAATATTCTTCTTTGCTTCTTATTCTCATGTATGAAACCACAAATTGGAGAAACACCAAAGAATGTTTTCACAGGGTTGCATGCACATTAATCATTTTAGAGACTTCAAACAATTGCATGTATGAAGTTATAAAAGTGAGAATAGAAAGACCTGAACTAAAATCTTGGAACTGAACAACTTGAAGTGTTGAGAGTACATTAAATTAAAAACTGGATCCGGATCTGAAATTTTCAAATGGCATCAGTCTGGCTTCCCTGCAAGCAGAACCTAAAGCCCAGTAACAAGTTAAGCCTGAATTTAGGGAAGTTCAAATACCGCTTTTAAATCTGGGGGTTTGGCTCATTTCTAAAATATATAAATACCAAGGTGGATACTACAGGTTAAGGAATTTTGCCTTTGACTTCAACAGGAGCAGGTCTGTTGCCAGAGCACCTTTGCTGTTGGCAGTATTACCAACAACATCTATTGAAACCAACCTATCAGTTATGGGTTCGGAAGATTAACTTAAAATCATACAGTCTTGGGCTTGCCTTCTGTCTCAGGATATAAAAAGAAAAAGAACTCTACCATTATTCCTCACAGAAGAACGGTTTGTTTCTGCAGAACAACTGACTTTACAATTTTCCACATCAGGACCTTATTCTCTTTACTGCCGAGTTTACCATACAAAGTCACAAACATATTCGTTTCTCTTTTGCTAGCAATTAGTTCTTCAATAGATAGGCAGATGGTACTCTTTAGCTGTAGCCTAAATATATGAGCTCCTATTTGCCATAAGATGTAATAGATCATGTTCCACATACAATTTTCAAATGACTTCAAGCCTTAATCATAATAAAGACTCAAGAGTTAACGCTCCTTTCATCTACAGATTATTACTGAACATTTCTAATAATCTAGTTAAGTTGTATGAAAATCACAGAAAGAGACATGAAACAGATTTTTCTTCTAATTTTCTTCAATACCAAGGGAAAGGAAAAGACAAATCCAGCAACAAAATTTTTCTTTTCCTTCTTGCTTTAACAGAGTGAGTGATTTTCTTTAAGACAAAATAGATTGCAAGCAGCTAGGAAAGGTATTAAATGTTGCTCTTGTTTTCTGTGTCACCTGTGAGATACCACACAGAGATTTTAATATTTGTTTCAGTGTTTTTTCCCTAAATTCATTCATTTACACAGAACTACCATTCCTTTGATCCAAAGAAAGAGAACTACAGCCACAGCTTACTTCTTTTAAGGTTCATTGTATGCCTTCAAATCATAAACAGTACATTTAAAGGTATGACTTCATTGACAGGCTGGTGATATGCCTTGGTAATTGCATTATAGAAGTCAATAATTACCATTGCCAATGACACCTTCACGTCCTACCCCAAGGACAGGTAGGGGAAAGAAAAAGGAAAATGTGAGCCAGGTGCAAGGGAAAGGAGGGGAGGGGGGTGAAAAGTGATTCCCAGCCAGGTGGGAGTTTGTGTAAGAGCTTTTTCTAAGCTAAAACTGCAACAGTATTTGTCCCTCCTGCAGTTCTTATTTTAGATGAAGTGACATGGCCCAACAGGCTGGAATTTGATTCCTGAATCAAGAAACCATTCTTTGGGCTGGGACACGTGGGTTCGTGAGAAAGGTAGTTATGGCAAAAAAAAATCATGCAGAAATGCTGAACATGACTCATCTAAGCTACAATTTCTCTACCTTTGCAAGAGCATAGCTGGGAGCAACTGAAACCCAAAGTGACAGAAATACATTTCAGCATTTCTGACTGAAGCATTCATGAGATTCTTCTCCTTTCCCCAAAAATGTGACATTTTGTCCCAAACCAGACTGAAAATAAATGTTGACAGAGTGGAAATTTCTCTGTGTGGAAATTCCAACTTTGCTCCTGATAATCCATATTTGGCCAGAGCCACCAGACATTTCTTAGCTATTTATTGTTGTTTATATTCAAGATGCCCTTTCCAAACAGACATGAAAATATTTGGTCTCTGCTATTTAGGTCTTGTGTCATTTTATAACTTAAATACTTAGTAATTTAAACTGTTCACATAAATAAAAAGTTATACTTATGTTTAGAAATTAGAAGTGTTTGTCCTCATCTTCACCAAATGTACAGAAAGCCATGATTTATTTTATTTTATTTAAAATTTTCTCAGGAATAGGAGAGAGAAATTGAGATGGGTACCAACCTCGATAAAGGTTTAACTGGGAAAATTTCTCAGAGCTCTGAAAAAGACCTGAAACAAAAAGAGACTGAAGATGTGACTGGTATGTCACAAGTGATTAACTTCTGCTATAGAAGGGGGAAAAAAAAAAAAAGGAAAGGGTCGTTCATTCTTCCTCAAATCGGCTTAACTCTGTCATTTGGACTCCAGGAAGTCTGATGTGGAAATCTGAGTGTTAAAACAAAAAGAAAAAAACTGAGTGAACCTTATTTCATTTTGCCTCAGTTTCCCTGTTTGCAAAATGGGCAAAGTATGTTTGATGTGCTGCGTGTGTAGATATACTGAGTGCACAGAAATCTTCTGAGACTAAAAAACAGTTATTCATTTTTCTCTGTATGGCAGTAAGTGCTGTCATTCAAAGACCTTGGTATGCTTTTCAAGTGTCTGACTGAACCCTCTGCCCTCACCACTCTCTGCCCTGTGAGCGAAGTTTTATTGCTGCCAGCTCATTTTACAACCAGCCAAATTTCCCTGTAAGTGCCAGCTCTTAAAAAAGGTTTGCTTCGTTTGACCAACCCATTTAAATTAAGAGAATGGTTAATAAGCCCTTTCTAGGACTGCCGTTTCAGAGAAGATTCTGTGCTTCCTTAGGAAAGCTCTTTAGAAATGAAGTGAGCCATCACCAACACCACCACCCAGAGCAGGATCCGCACCGGAGCCCCTCGTTTCCCTGCCCGCTCAGCAATCAGCATTTCTCCATAGCTCCACCGATTGGAAAGGCTGCAGCTTAATGGCCTTTCATTGCAAACTTCCTTTTAACGCACAGCCCAGCAATTAGTCCCCAGCCATGCTTCACGACCTCTGGCTGCCTCGCTGCGAGCTTTGATCAGAACTTTGCTCGCTGACACACATCTAATAACACGTTGTGGCACCAACCAAGCTATCAGGTCCTAATTTATGCCTCACCCTGCATCCTAGGCCAAATAGGGGGTGTAATTAGCTATTATACCAGGCAGAAGTTTGACCTGACCTCCTGCTTGGAAGTCAGGCAGGGAAAAGAAAAGAGGAAAGCTACCGAAAATGAGTTTCATGGATCTGTGCAAAAAAAATGCAAGGTCCATACGCAGCTGGTGGCCCCATCTCAGAGGAGCCTATGCTGGTTTTCAGGTTTCCGCTGGTCACGGAGTACCATCAGTAGCAGAAATTGCAAATTGTCTTCCCCTTACCTGGAGATATCATTCTCATGTTAGTAGCAGGTAGTTCCTGTAAGGTCATGCCCTGTTGCCATAAACATGAGTACAGTTGAAAAATGAAAAATTCGAAGAAGCCCAACAGTTTTCTATATAAATACAGGAGACATGGAAAGAGCTGCAGAGCACAGAAAGGCTTTTTCTGGGCCCCACAGTTTCTGGGTTTCACAGTAACCTTTTTCATACTGTTTCTGATTTTTCGTATTTTTTTTTTAATTACTAAAATGAGAGGCGAAAGTAAGAAGAACAGCAGCAAAACAAGAAGTTTTACTTTAAGTCTATTTTTCAAGGCTGAAATGAAATGTTGCAGTTCTAAGCCCTTGGAAAGGATGTTTATTCTATTCTAAATAAAACTGAAGTATATTTTAAAACAAAACATCACCTCAAATTACTTTGAAAGCATCCAAATAAAAAACATTTACATTTTTTCCAAAATCCCTTTCCCATTTTCCTACTACCTTTTTTTTTTTTTATTTTTCCTCAATTGAAAAGAATCTCTTTGGTCAGCATGAATTCACAAAATATTCCAGTCAACCGACTTGTATAATTTCAGTGGGAAAAAATTCGTACTTGCATCAAGCCCTCTGCCCAGTGCAGCCACCTCTCAGGAGGCAGAGAGAAAACAGAGCCCGGGAGAGATGATCGGGCTTTCCCAAGGCCAAGGTTGCAGCAGGATGGTGTGGAGCACGCTCTTATCTGGCCCACAACACACCAGCGCACAGGTATCCACCAGCCAGAGCAGCCAGAAGAAGGTTCAGGTTGTCTCTTATTCCACTTGGGGCAGGATGAACACCCAGCCTCGTCATGCCTCTCCTTCTACTTAAGACAACAACCTCTGTATCACTCTGGTGGAAAAGAAACATGATGTACTGCATCCAGTGTTCAACCCGTCGAGCAAGCTCCTTTTGCCGTCTAATGTGGGATCTCCAACATGAGTGCATAAAGGCAGGAAAATGCTGGATGGCTTTTTAGTATCTTTAAGTATGGAGGAGAAACTAGAAATAAGGAACATTTTTGGCCACAGGCTGAGTTAACTAGAGGGTGCTGAAGGTTTAGTGTTTTTCTATTTCAGCTGCGTTGCAGATCACAAGTGATTTTTAAAAATGTAGGCGGACTTAACTGCTAAAGTTTACTTGACCGCTTCTCTGTCACATGGTGGAGGAATGAAAACAGCTCTCTTATGTGTTTTCATACCCAAAAGGTCTGGTCACAACTGTTATCTTTCCATCTGCACTGCCAGCTCAGAGAAACCACAGTGGGTTTTTGCCCTAGGATATTCTAAAATAATCTGTTACCATATCACTGATCCACAGAGGTTTCTTATGTGGCATGCCTTCTTTTAAAGGATCAATTCATACTTTGTTGGTACTTTTAAAAGCATATTTTAAAGTTGTTTTGAATTTCCTTATAATATAGAGGGCTCAGAATGAAAAAAGCTAGCAAAAAGAATAAAAAAAAGAAACTACGGGCAGGAATGTGCAAAGTGTTTTATCTTTTTACAACTGCTCTTTGTCTCTGGCGCTATATTTCTGTGGTTTATTCCACTTGAAAAAAACCCTGATGTGAAGTTTATACGATGGGAGGGCATCAGATTTTGGAGTTCAAGCCTGCACCTATCTGTGAAGAGGCATCAAGGACATGGTCTCATAATCTCAGGTGACCTAAAACTGGTCCCATCCACTCCCTGCAGACTCCTCAGAGAGCAACATGAAACCTCTTCCAGGACCTGTCTGCCAGTGGTGTTCCATGTCTTGGGCCATGCATCATCCTGGAGATACTGCTCCTGACATACCGAGGAATACACTGACAGGCTTTGTTGCAAAAGCTCTGGCCGCTTGAAATCCAAATTATGTCCTCAGAGTATTGCAACTCAGATAAATGTCCCCTTTCTTGCATTAACCAGTACCTCCTTAGGTCCCTTTTCTGGTGGAATGGACATTCCCTAGCTTGAACGGGAAGATATTCAGGATCCAATTCAGGCAGGAGGTCAAAGTTTCCAGACAAAAGGGATTCTTCTGGCTTGCTTGAAATGAATTCAGTCATGCAATACCCCCACTAGGATCAGACAGCTGATCCAGTGCTAACGGACTTGCCGTTAACCTTCATCAGAGGTTAACAGAACACCGTTAGGAAGGGATTATAAATTTTAGAAATCTGGGTTAGACCACTGTTGTTTGTTCAGGACTAGTCTGCCTGGGAAAGGAGATGGGGTATCTAGAACACACCACATCTTAGCTTTGGAGAGGAGAAGTCTAATGAGGGATGGTGCAGAAGCTCTTGGTGTGTTACACAGAGATGACTGGAGCACATCACTGAATAAAAAGCATTGCTTTTAAGCAATGTGGGCCTGAAATGATTATTTGATATCACACCCGCAAGAAAACTTTAAGTTAGTGCTCATAAAAATACAATAATGATACAAAGAACACAGGAGAGGTGGGTTTTTTTTAATGAAAAAGGGCCAATTACAATCTGAATTGCCTAACATGGACCTGAGCACACAGGTTGTGGTACACTCCGACGACAAATCAGTAATGGACAAGGAGGGGGATATTTATTCTACCAAACATCTATATATATGTATATAACAAGGTGCGAAAGGTGGGCATGGAGGCCGAACAAACACAGGCTGGAACAAGTAAGATTAATTAAATATCGGAATGACTCCTTTTACCACCACCCACTTTCAAATCTAGATTGATGTCTGCTGTAAATTCAGAATCTAGTGCAATTAAAGCAGGAATAACTTCAGAGAAGTCCCTTGACCTCTACCATTTAGTAAGTCAAACAAAATGATAAAGTAAGCCCTTTTGGTTTTAAAAATCACCGACCTGATACTCTTACCAAGATGCTAACTGTTCTAGGCATTTGATAAGTAACATAGCCACTGTGAAACGGATTAAAGCTTTTTTTTAATTTTTTTTTTTAACACAGCATATAATTAACTTATGGAATGTGTTGCCATAGGATGTAAAGGGAGCAAATATCTCGGATTCACATTAATACTACACACCCATTTGAATAACCACTTAGTTAAATGGTGATCCAGACAAATTTCCCTGTATTAGAGCAGTTGATTAGGTAAACTTAATTTGGTTCTTTAAGACGTCTTTTTTTTGAAGCCTTAATTATTTTCTTCATGATGGTCAGAGAACAGCTCCTTCCCATTGCTCTGCTGGGAGATGATAATTACTAATTTCTGTTTCACCATGCCAGATGTTATTGCGATTTTCACAGCTCTGGTTAGAGGATATTTCTTTGCTTCAGATGGCTTTAGTCTCCAAGGATGATGCCTCAGGCCTAAGGTAGAGAGCAAACATTTCTGAAAGCATCGTTTCCCTCGAGACAATTCTGTCCCATTATACAGAATAAAAGTTGACCTGATACATGAAAAGGATCTAGATTCAAGACAGGATTTAACCTGCAAGTGCTAAAACTATTCAGAAATATCCAAATTCCAGGTCCAATTAGACTATTGCAAAGAAATTGCCAAGAATTAAATAGGCTTGTGTGTTTACCTTTGCTCTGGGTCCTAATTCTTTCTTAGCTATTGAAGGACAACTTGCTTATGTAGTGGTGATTGCAGCTCTGGGAACAATCTGCTTTATACTGAAATCACCATATAATATTAATTATAGGCTTGCTTCTGCTACCTCATAATCAAAGCCCTGGGAGAATCTATATTGTGCAGTGTGCACCTTATATTTAAAAGGTATTTAATTTCAGTATTAACATGATTGTGTTTCAGGGAAGGCCTTTGCTTAATATTTCCAAATAACATCTTACACAATCTAATTTCAAAGCCTCCCCCTCCTTTTCTGTATTATTTGCCCTCAGTTATTTTCTAACAAACTTATTCGTGGCCTGCACACCTATTTAGCACTGTACCCGCTATTAAAAATAAAACAACCAAAAGAACCCAAACATTCACGGGGGCAATTATTTACCTAAATAAGATTATTTTCTTTTTCAGGAAAGGCATGAGGCTGACTCATTTTAATTTTTTTTCCCCCTGGAAAGTATTTATGTTGAGAATTGCTTGATTTTTAATAAGATACTTCCAAATGAAACACATCCTTTTGAACTGCTATTTCAAAGCATTCAAATTAATGTCATTTTTGTTTTGTCACATTTCAGAAAACTGAGGTTTAAACAGCAGAATTTCCTGGAGGAAAGCTGCTGTTTCCTAGAAGAAAATAAAGCTTTTCTAAGATGGAAGGCCAAAAAGGTACTTTCTTAGAGGGAAGAGGTTCTTTTCTAGTGGGACTACAATTTTTTTTTTTTTTCAGTATTTCTTAATGATCAGATATTCCAACGAGCTTAGTTGTAGAAGCAGCGACATGTTTATTTTCTTACATATGGTACAGAACTGCTCCATCAGTGTTTCCCAGTGAAACTCTTCGTGACAGGCACTGCCACCTTTTCTGTTTTGGGCACGTGTATCTGAGTTCTACATACAACCACGCTGACGCGGAATCTGTGTGCCTACCTGCTTTGATTTCTCTCTCAGTGAGTATCCTCCAGGAAATATCTTCCTCTTGACTCACCTTGAGAGGTCTCAGTTTGGATTTGGTGAAATGGTGCTCTAAGTGTCCTCCCCATCTTTTCCCAGCTGAAACAGAAGTTTTATGGGGAAGGAAAGTGTCAGTGCCTTATTCTGGTCCTTTATTACCTATACTTATACACTAGTGCAGCTCCATCATCTTGATCAGAGTGATTTTTAGTGTACAGTTGTACAAGTAATGACTAAGATGTAGCTAGGTTGTGAACTTCCAACACATCAGATGTGTCCTGAGCACTGCCTGTGATGCCTGCAGAAAATTGTGAAGCAACTAAACTCTCCATAAAAGAGGGATGAGATACCTTGTGTGTGCACTAAGATAAGTACACGTCATTGTGCAGATACTGTAGAGGAGTGATACACTGTGGATTTATGTCCTCTCTACTTACTGTGAGTCCATATCTGAGTTTGTACCAAAGAAGCACTAAAAGAGAATACTCCTGAGTTCGTAGGAAATTAAATATTCCTGAATACAAAATGACCAACAATAAAATCTGATAGTATTTTTTAAATCATCACAATGGGGAAAATTTAGTGATTCAAATGATATAGACATTAATTTTTGAAACACTATTTATCTGACTAAAAGCCTCCAAAGTCTTTTCTTTGATTGTATTTCAGCTTGCCCTGAGAGCGAGAAGCAATCTTGCTGCAAGTATCAAAATCCTGCTGCAGCGGGAAGGTGCTTGATGCATGTGAAGATGTGATTATCCATAGGAAGGAGAGATCCTATAGCTGTGGTCATGCTGGGGTGGTGTGCTGACTCAACAGAATGTCCCCTGCGAATTTGCTGGCTGCGTGGTTTGCAGTTTCGGAAATCCAAGCATCTTTCTGGGTATTAGTCTGGAGGCTGTGGACACGAAAGAGGCTGCAGAGCGGTGGATGAGGGATTAGCAAGTGTGCAGAGGTCACGGTATTAAACAATATGTAAACTTCACAGTTTAGGTCCTGCTCCAGTAAACAGGGTTAGGAGTTGACCCGAGCTATTTTCCTGTCTATGGCTGTCCTAGAGTCAGTGTAGCAAATAACGTTTGGTAGATGACGGATCAATCCCATGATTGGAAATTTGTTTTGTAAATACCTGTATGTCAGAGGCTGCTTACAAAAGAGCTCATCACCTAAAAGCAGCAGGCAGGCAGAGGTTCTGAGCACGGGTGGATGAAATCCAGGTCATCCGTTCTACTCTGCTGAGTTTGGGGGAGAGGCAAATAGGTCTAATGCTCTTTTTTTCTGTGCTCACCCCTCCCTATGAATCTGTGCTTGATTAATTTAAGGTGTAGGCAGGACAGCTTTGTATATTTAGCTGAAGAAGTTTAAGGAGTTACTGTTTTGTTACATCTTTTAGCTACAGGCTGCTGTGACCGCTGCTGAAAGAGAGTATGTGAGTGCTCCCAGGGCACTCCAGGACAAATTAGTGGCGGTTTAAGCAAAGCCAACTGGGAGCTTGAATTCCATCTGTTTCTGCTGTGATGCTGCTCTTACTGTCACAGAGAGGGGACCTGTGGGGCAGCGGGCTCGGGCATGTCATCACCTCACTGCCGTTTAGTGCAGGAACAGTTAAAATGAAGTGGCTTTACCCTTTGCCTTTGCTGAAGGTCACCAGGCATGGGGAGCCCTGGCTCATAGAATCACAGAATCATAGAATGGTTTGGGTTGGAAGGGACCTTAAAGATCATCTAGTTCTAATCCCCCTGCCCCGGGCAGGGACATCTTCTGCTAGACCAGGTTGCTCAAAGCCCTGTCCAACCTGGCCTAATGATTTAAGTCAAATTTATCTGCACCCAACGAGACTAATACACCCTACCCAAGCTAGTCCCCCTCAGGTCCCTTCGTAGTTAATACAGAAGTAGTTGATCTCTTTGGGGCCTTTACTTCTTGATCAGATGAAACACATCACTGATGTTTCAACATCTGGCCAGTGATTATGAAGGGAATCCAGGCAGGCACATCGTAGCTGGCTTGTGAGCGTCTCCGATGAGTCCCTTCTTTCACCCTCTCCCCATTGAGTTGCTGGGCACCTTGGTGAGTCCAAGTGCAGAAACATGGACTCACTGGAGAGCAAATGCAAGACCTTCTGAAAGCTTTTCCTTCTCCAACCAATTTACTGTAGCCTGCATCCCTTCACTGACCGAGCTGGATTAAGTCTCCATGACAGGAAGTCAGCAATGTAGATTTATTCAGACTTGTTAAAACAGTGGCACACATCCCAAGGAAGACAAATAGCCTTTTGTGAGATAATTTGCTAACACTGTTCCACCCTAACATGTATCTGTCCTGTTATCGCATGACTAATACGGACATAACCCCGCGCACTTTTATCTGACGCGCATACGTATGTCAGCCTGATTTGTGTCTCGCTTGGTTGGGTGAAGAAGCCAATGGACTTGTGCCCAAGCAAAACTTGTTGAACTGAGATCAAAATCTGGTGCGTGTTTTTAATTTGCTGCTCGTGCCTATTTGCAATAAGTGGCTTTGGTTCACAGGAACATTTTCAGAAAGCTGTTTTTCATTCAATCGTTTCTTTAAACATACGAAGAAGAATTCACAGAATAAAAGTGTTTGTCATTCATTATCAACACTACAGTAATTTCTGTTAGTCACGTTATTATTTTGGTTAAAAGGATGGTGGGCATTTCATCAGGAAATAAACTACCCTGTGAGTAATCCTACATAATGAGTAATGAATAGTGGATGAATCTTGTTCTTTTGTAGCATTTTAATGAATGCTATAGAATTCTATAGCATTTTAATGACTAACCTGATGCAAATGATAATCGGATGTAAATAACATTATTACTCTCCCTGCAGATAGGGAAACTGAGGCACAGTACAAGTCAATGTCTCTGGATGAGAAGTCCTGGCTCCCAATTCAGCAAAACTTCTACTAAGCTTAAACAAAAGGCACAGAAGCCTTTCCATTTCAATACTAACATGGCATTCAGGGGATTTAATTCTAGCTGTGCCCCTGTCACAGATTTCACGTGTGGATTTCTCTTCTTTCAGTAGGCTGTAAAAAACAAACCACCTGCTTAGGTTGTGAGAGCTTTGGGGACGGGAGTGATTCTTCCTCGGGCACTTGAACAGCTCTTACCATAAACAGGATGTACTCCTGCCTCTGCTGTCAATGTCAGTGGTCAGGCAGAAGGTTTCCAAATAAATTTTGGGTTGAAACATTTTTTTTTTTTTATTCCTTCAGAATATCTGACTTTCACACAATCAGCCCCCTTGGAAGCTGAACGCTTTTGCTTTTCCCCTCAGACCAGAAAATTTTGATTGTAAACTTTTGGACACAGAGGTCCATTTTCCCTCCATACAAGCAGCACGTATTATGACCTCTTTACGGTGAAATCCAACCCCCCCAAAAAAACCATTAATTAAAATCCCAATCAATGGATAAACAACCAGCTCCAGTTACATCCTAGACACAATTTCCAAAAAGTACATACCTCCTTTCCTTCGAAGCAAAACAAATCAAGACATCCCACAAATATTTATCAGCCCTTGTGTCTCACTGAGGGGCATTTGGATCGGATGGCATTGCTTTGCTATTTACCCAGGTGATGCGGACAGGCAGGTTCATGACGGTGTTGCAATACCACCCTTCAGAGGACACTGGCTTTCCTTTTACACTGGGAGGACTCTACCCTTAGAGGATAGTTTCTCTGCATCTACCTTGTCGGAGCTGATAGCACAATTCTGTGTAGGAATCATGTCTCTCTTTTGGCTTGTACAGGTGAAACTGTACAAACAACTCTCTCTTTGTCCAATAAATATATAAAAACCATTAACGTGCTACATAAGGAAGCTGTAGATACATGATTAGAAAGTGGATTCTTGACCAAAGTGATGCAGCAGCTACTCAAAAGCAGTGATTTCTTCTGAGCATTTTTAAAAAGGCAAAACCTTTGTGTCTTTTTATGAAGTTCAGTAGGGGATAAATCCAGGTTAAACACATGCCTGAGAAACTACCTTCTGCAGACACCCGTTGAGTCTCTGTTTTCCCCCAGCAGAAGTTAGGTTAAAATTCCTCCACGCTTCCATCTTCTTCCCCTGTCACAAAATGCTTTCATCAAAATAAAAGCTTTGAATGCAGTTATATGAAGTTGTAATTGTTTCTACCAGAAGAAAAAAAAATAATAATCAACTGTATTGCGCTGCACTATTTTTATTTTTGTTTCAAAATGCATTTAGTTCACACAGTATTTCGTTTAAGGAAAAAAAATCTAAAACTGAAATTAAATGCTTTGATTGATCTGAATCTTTTATCATTATTTCATTTCAGTTCCTGGAAAATTCTGAGAGAAAAAATGCTTTGTTGTGATTCAGAGCAAGGACTAATTTCCAAATGCTGAAATTCTCCTGAGAGTGGAAAGTGCAAGCGCAGGCCAGCTCTAATCACAACTTTCCCAATCACTGCCTCTGCAACTGGTGTTGCAGTGGAAGTAGTAGAAACTCTATGGCAATTTGATGCAGAATCACTCTCGTCCTGTTATGCAGATTCCTCTTTCACGATGATCTCTGCATTTTCAAAGCGCTCACGTCAAAGTCCTTCCCATTTTCATTGCCACGTGACTCCACAATCTGCAATATGCACGTGCTCTGAGCATCCCCAGTGAGGTATGTTGTCTTTCTATGTTTTAACAGTGACACTCTTAATATTTTGGTGGGGAGGGATGGGTGGCTTACAAAATAAAAAAATTTTAAAACCACGGGCATTTTTTCATTCTTGACTACATAATGCATTTCCTTAGCATTGCAATTATTTTCTTTCTATGAGAACACATTAAAAAATATTTTAAATCCTGTTTTATATCTGCTTGTGCTCCAGTTGAAAGAAAAAGGAAATCAAAGTTTTTCATTTTAATATCCAGCATATTTTAAGATCTAATACAGCTCAGGTGGATTTTGCCTGGAATAGTAAGCTTGATGCTCACTCAGCAGTATAAATCAAAAGCAACATTTCTGGTGGTCATTAGACCTCATTCACCCACCCTTAAACAGATGTAAATCAACAGTAAGTGAAAAAAAAATAAAATCAGTGGTATTATGATTTGAAGAAGAACTAGTCCTGCTGAGTCTGCGTTAGTGCATAATTTGGCAGCAGCAACTGCTTTGCCCGCGGATGAAGAAATTTGTTAACAAGGCTGAGCCTGAGCAGAAGTGCTTATTTTTGGCATAACATAAATCAGACAATGAGTCCTTCCAAACACCATTCACACTTTCCAGTTACTCTACACTATAAGGCGACATGGGAATATTCACCGTTCATGATAAATCATTCCAGGAAGACAGTAAGAGGGCGGGGAGGGGGGGAGCAGGGGAGGAAAACGCCAATTAATAGCTGAATTACCGAGAAATAAGTACTTTTAGTGGGTTGGCTTTGATGTACTGAATAGACTCAGGTGCAGAGAAGTGGATTTAATTGCAGTGCATGGATTAAGGTAAACACGGAGAACAGATTTGGTCTATGTAGAATAACTTCTGTTAGTTCATTTCTGGTGCATTTTCATTTTAGCTTACTTTTTGGATCTCACACATATATATACACACATTCATATACTTATATGCATACATACACACACACACATTATATAAATATTTTTCCTTGGCGCTTCTAGAAACTAAGCAGTGCAAAATGTTGCTTGGACAATTTCAGACCACCTGGGACACAAATATACAGTCTAACCCAGCTGAGTTACTGTAAACTAACACATTTCTGCTCATCAGCTCTCTACCACTGTGACCGAGTAAAAGTCCCAGGATTCCAGCTTACCAGGGAGTAAGTTCATTTCACTTATTTTTAGATGTCTACATCCCATCTAATCTTTCTGAGATGCCCTGATAGTCAAAATATATGATTAATACAGCCTATTGTACAAGTTTATTTTACAAGAAGATGAACTTTGCTCTAAAAGGGACCGTTTTCCTCCACCAGCCACCAAGGAAATGTAAATCAGACACAGATTATGGCTACTGATGGGTATGCAGAACATAAATACCTTCTCAGCACCTCCTGTCTGGTTCCCGTGTAGCTGCTGTTGCAGTTGCTGAAGCGGCACCATGACCAGTTTTCCCTCAAGCCCCTTAACTGATGGTTCAAAATCATAGAAAAATCATAGAATTGTCTAGGTTGGAAGAGACCCTTGGGATCATCGAGTCCAACCATCTACCCTACTCTACAAAGTTCTCCTCTACACCATATCCGCCAACACCACATCTAAACGTCTCTTAAACACATCCAGGGATGGTGACTCAACCACGTCCCTGGGCAGTCTATTCCAATGCCCAACCACCCTTTCTGTGAAAAATTCTTTCCTAATGTTCAGTCTAAACCTACCCTGTTGGAGCTTGAAGCCATTCCCTCTTGTTCTGTCATTACAGAGAAGAGACCAGCACCAACCTCTCTACAGTGTCCTTTCAAATAGTTGTAGAGTGTGATGAGGTCTCCCCTCAGCCTCCTCTTCCTCAAACTAAACAGTCCCAGCTCCTTCAACCGCTCTTCATATGATTTGTCTGCTAGGCCTTTCACCAGTTTCATTGCCCTCCTCTGCACTCGCTCCAGCACCTC
>VZSZ01008393.1:0-20948 GCA_013398815.1 Ibidorhyncha struthersii | reverse complement strand
CCATTGGGACCTCCCCAGTTAGCCATGATTTCCTGTAAATGATGGAAAGCGGTTTGGCGAGCACATCTGCCAACTCTTTCAGCACTCTTGGGTGTAGCCCATCCGGTCCCATAGACTTGTGTGCATCCAAGTGGCATAGCAGGTCACTGATCTCTTCCTCTTTGAACGTGATACTCTCATTCTGCTTCCCCTCCCTGTCTCCTAGCTCTTGAGGCTGGGTGTCCAGGGAACAGCTAGTTCCACTGCTAAAGACTGGCGCAAAATAGGCATTGAGCACCTCAGCCTTTTCCTCATCCTGTTTCCCTCTGCATCCAATAAAGGAGGGAGATTTTCCCTAATCCTCTTTTTGTTATTAATGAATTTATAGAAACGTTTTTTATTATCCTTAACAGCTGTAGCCAGGTTGAGCTCTAGCTGCGCTTTGGCTCTCCTTATTTTCTCCTTGCATAGCTTCGCTACATCTTTACAGTCTTCATGAGAGACTTTCCCCCTCTTCCAAAGGTTATAGACTCTCTTTTTTTTTTTCTGAGATCCAGCAAGAGATCCCTATTTAGCCAGGCAAGGTTAGCTCCCTGAGATAGCAGAAGCAAATAAGGATCAGATCTTTGGATGCCACAGCCTGGTAGCCCTATCTGGGAAGCTAAACCACACTGACTTGAGGCTATGAAACAGCAGAATGAACAGGCCACCTGGTTGTCTCTGTGAAAGACAACTTCTGGCAGACAGGTGAGGCAGAGGAGAGGGAGCGATGACAAAAGGCAATGTCATCAGTCTTATCAAAATCCGAAAAGACTGTGAGTCATAACCCCATTTAGGAAGAAAAACTGCTCTTGATGTGATCTAGAGTAGCATTTGGTTTGCTGCAAGCGGTACTGGGAAGCCACTATCATTTCCAGCTAGCTTAAGAATCAGATAAGTGGAAAGTCATCTTAGACCACCGATCTGATCATTTGTCATGTTCTGGGCCCAGCGTGATGAAACCACTAAAACTGAAGAAAATTGGCAGTGAAAAGTTCTTAGTGCAATTATGAATTATGTACTTGAACATGATTTTGAAGGGCAGGACGTGAATGCCAGCTTAGGGAAGAATGGGTGGAAGGAAGTCTGTCGGTATAATTGGATATGATATTTTGCAAAAGCCGCGTGCCTCAAAGCTGCTGGCAGTGTTAATTCTGCTTTGATAAGTGCTTAGGGATGCAGTATATAGGGTATGACCATATGCAACTTCAGCTCTGACAACTTGTCTTTGTGTGGGAAATTCCCCTAGTTTTGTGTTTTTAAAGAAAAACAAAAGCTAAATTAATCTTTGGGAGGATTATTGTCCTTTGACAGAATTTATGAAGCCCTCTGAAGCAAAGGTCTTTCCTCCCTGTAGGTCTTTCCACATCTAACTGTGGAGGGAGTGGGAGGGAGTTTTAGCTGTGTGCTATATAGGAATATAGGAAGAAGTTGAAGGAACTTCAACTATGAGGAAACTTCAACTATGAGGAACTATGAGGAAAGGCTGAGGGATTTGGGTCTCTTTAGTCTAGAGAAAAGAAGATTGAGGGGGGATCTTATTAATGCTTTCAAATAATTGAAGGGAGGATGCCAGGGGGATGGGAGCAGTCTTTTTTCAGTGGTGCCCATTGATAGGACGAGGGGTAATGGGCACAAGTTTGAACATAGGAAGTTCCATCTTAACAGGAGGAGGAACTTCTTTACTTTGAGGGTGGTGGAGCACTGGAACAGGCTGCCCAGAGAGGTGGTGGAGTCTCCCACTCTGGAGACATTCCAAACCCGCCTGGACGCTGTCCTGTGCAACCTGTTGTAGGTGACCCTGCTCTGGCGGGGGGGTTGGACTAGATGATCTCCAGAGGTCCCTTCCAACCCTGACTATTCTGTGATTCTGTGATTCTGTAACTTCAGGAGAAGAGGCAGCAGCTTTTATCCACACTAAACCCATAAACAAATACAATGTGGTAATCTGGGAAATCTGATTAAGGAGCTGGCTATACTCCTTATCCCCATCACACTTTGCAAGGTCTGCTCCTCTATCATCTCGTCTCTCATTTATAACCATCTACCTCATTCACTCAGTCCACCACGGTGTGACTATGACCACCCTGAAGCCATACCAGGAACTCAGCTGAACTGCATCAGGCCATCACAGTGTCTCACTGGAGCCTCTTGTCCAAGACAAAGCATTAAATTGAGATTAAAATATGTTAAACCCTACTCAAACTTAGATTTTCATGTATTATTTTTGCAGATGCATACAATATTATTTAATACATATGCATACATAATGCACATACATATGTTACACAAATGAAAATATATTTGTATTTATATATATAAAAAGGTAATTAAGCATGAGTACATTACCGCCTGACAGTCTGGTTATATGTGTATGTCTGCATAGAGATACGTGTGAATATATACATACACATATTTATGTTTGGGCACATATAGGTATAGCATATATATATATCTGTATCTCAAATTATGGCCATAGGTTCGTGCAGTAGTGTTAGTTTAGCTTGTCCATGGTTATGCCAACTCACAAACACGAGTGCTTGAAAATCTTGATCTGCTAAAGTGCATGTGAAACACAAACACACATAAACAAACACACAGGGACAGATCTACACGTTACAGTGTGATGGTGCCTAAACGTTTACACACACACATGCATGTCTTTGCATGTGTTTTTGAAACAAAATATTAATGATATTTACATATTTGCTCTCATCACTTTTGTTTGCCAGAAAGCCTTCCTTGAAAGGCAAGATTATTAATTTGTGTGTGGGGTTTTTTTAGTGACAAAGCAGCAACAGAAGCTGTGAGATTTAAGCAAACATTAAAAAGTGTCATCTAACAGTCCATCAAACAGCTCTTGTCACGCAGATAAACCTTTTATCTCTCTCCCCCAGATTCTAATCGAGGATAGAGTTTGCATGTTTCTTGTGTCACTGCAGCAACCAATTCAGCTGGGATTCCCTGTGCCCTGGGAAATAAACTCATTTTGACCCAAATGAGCATTTCAGAGTCTTGTTTTATCTTTTCACGTTAACATGTTGGTTATTATTTGTTAGTCAAGACAGCAAGGATGCATTTTCTCACCAAAGGGATGGGTTGCAAAGCAGACTGTATCTCAATATTTGGAGAGTTTTGTACGCAGAAGAAAACCAAAACACTTTCTGGGAAATGTGGTTGTAAGACAAAGTTTTCATTGTGGTTAAAAGACCATTTGAAATACTATGAAATCTGAGGCCTGAAGAGTAAAAGTCCAAAAATTGTTTTGCTTAAAAATTCAGTTTATAATTTCCAGAATCTTTTCTATTATCCAAATATGGTAATGGCAGTCTAAAAGAAACTTTCAAGTTTCAAATTCTATCATATTCTTACAATATCTGCATTGTTGCACATTCAAATTGTGTATTTCAGTTTGGCTGTGCACAATCAGTTGTCTTTCCTGGTTTTGCACTCGTAATTAATTGCTCACATTGAAAACAGAAACCAAGTGACAAATACGTATATTTGTCTCAAGTTAAGACTTAACACTGAAAACATAAAATCGAAACCTTTCTTGTGAGTCTTACAATTCTTTATGATGGGTTCAATAGTCTGTTTTCTGAAATTGTTTACATCCTCCTTCATTCAGCTGATTCTAATTTCTAGCTTGCATGTTGTTGGCAAGTAGTTTAAAATAAGAAGACCTTGGGCTATGTCTATACTCATAAACTGAATAAGGTTAGGGAGCAAGGCTCGAGCTTGTTCCTGGATGATTTTCACCCAGACAACTACCCCTGCCTTGGGCCATTTCACTTGTTTGTGGGAGGCCAATGAATAAAATTCCACATTTATTATTTCTAGCATTTCCTATTTTCTGTTGAGTATCTGAATGCTTGGGCACAAGCTATTGAGCAAAAGAAGCACAAAGCTGTGGAAGAGGATGAGCGGTTGGACATCGCCCACTTGGTGATGTCCCCAGCGCAGGTGTCGAGGGCTGATAGCTGCCCTCACCTCTGCTCGTACACATGGGAGAAAGAGGAACTTTTCAACATGTGATTCTTGCCCTGTGTTTTTGCATTTCTTTTCAGATGAGATGATGCCTGATGACACATCTTCTCCCTCCTCCAACACAGGATGGTTAAGGCAGCCCAGGCTGAATGTGTTATGGAGCAGTAGCTCATTACCTTTCCTTACCACAAGAGGGGATTTCCCTTCTCTCCTCTCCAACTGATTGAAGAGGTTTTTTAGGAATTTTCTTTTCCTTAAGCATTGTTCTTATTAAAAATAGTTCAGCACCTTGGGCCATAAAAGAAATTCTCTTCTGATCAGGCCTCCTGCCTCAAGCGACTAAATAAATAGCATCCGTTTGATGTAGCAAATGTGAAAGCTGCATGTTTACTTCTTCACTTTGAAAAAAATATATAATAGCACCTACTTTTTTTTTTTCCCAAGGTTCATGTTGTTGTAAAATAAACAGATGTTTGGTGGGGGGAGAAATGTATACATTATAAATGTTTAAAATACTCCCAGTCACCCTGATTAACAAGCATAACAAAGGGTGATAAGGAAACAGAAGACATCAGAAGTCACTGGCTTTGTTTTTGTTTTGTATTTTCAACTGTAAAATGTCTGGCATTGCCAAAAAAGTAAAACCTGCTTTGAAAACCAGACATCTGTTTTCAGAGCCTTTGAGACTGCAAGCGTGAAATGTAGGAAACATATAAGAAAAGACCCTAGCGAAGAGTCCCGTCCCCCCTCAGAACATGAAAAGCTATAAGAAAATCAAATCAAAATAATTATGAGAAACCATTTTATGAACCAAGGTTCCTCTTTAAAGCAAATAGTTTCTGTGGAATACGTGTGACCCTCAGTTTTCCAACCTGAGCTACTCATAGCAGTTTGTTCACAAAGACCTTCTCAAGGGACTCCCGGCTCAGCACCTCCTTGCATAGCTGCACAAAGTAGATACTTAACTCTGCTCTGGTGTAATCATGTTCCTACGTCACTGAACTATCTAAGCATCATGTGGTTGGGGGATTATGTGGAGTGATTAAGATTGCTCACCTTATTTGCCCTCTCGTTCTCTCACACTCTGAGGAAGAAGAAATGAAAAGCTGAGCATCCTGGTGCAGACCCCTATTGTTTCCCACCTCATCCAGCATAACAAATCCATCAGAAATTCATAGCTGGGCCCCAGATGGATCTGTAGCTGTGTGATTGACGTAGGTCCGCTGATGATTTTAGAAATCGGTTATCTGTTGAAAGGAAAGCTAGTTATGACCATGCTACCCATCTAATTTCTTTGGGCAGTATTCACGAGTGTTGAGGTTACTCTGAGGGATCTTTGAGGACTTGGTGCAAAACCCCACTGGAGTCCACAGGCCTCCACTGACTTTGGATCAAAAGCCAAGGCAGTTTCACACTCCATTATTGGCATTCTTGTCACACGTGCATTCACTCAGTCTTTTCCTAAGTTACTGATTTAATATATACAGACTTGAATTGTTAGATTCCTTTCCTTGGAATTAATTATTTGCTTGATTTTCCTTCCTTGAGTAGACCCAATTCATGCATATATTTGCTAACATGAAACTTTGCAGGCATTAAACACGTGGACAATCCCTTTTTATTCTACAGAACAAGTATACAGGTAAGGAGAGTTGTACACGTTTTCAAGACAGGGCCACAATCCATTTTTTTCTTGCAGTCTTATTATTTCCTTAAATCATTACACTGTTTAACTGTATAATAAATGTTTTACCAGCTTCTGTATTTTACATGGCACATCAGTTCAGTGATATGGCCAGTTTTAGTTTTAATATTTAGTTTATAATTATCTAGTTATTATTATTGTGCAGTTTTACTGCTCTTGAAGATTCAGGCTTGACTGAACAAAAGTGGAATTTGACTCACTGCACAGACCGTGCTATTACAAAAGACCAGAATTAGCTTTTCCAAGAAAGAGTGGCATTAAAGCTTTAAGCGCAAAAATGGACTACACTCTGATCTGTACATTTGAAACATTTAACGAGAAGCTATGCATTTAATGAGCAAGTTCTTCCTGAGTTGGAAGACCATCGCCTCAGTTTGCTGTTGTTCCTCTCCTTTCAGACCTCAGTGGGCTGCACTATTTTTCCACTTCCCCTGACAAAAAATAATTGAAGAAGTTTAGATATCTAAAATTGTGTTATGTGAACTTCCTCTAAACTGAGTTGCCTGTACTGGCAATGGAGATAGATGGGTGGTTTCGAGGCCAGCAGAGGAAAGCTTTATCCACTTGAGACCTTAAACGTAGGTGCAAACATCAAGTTAAGGAGCGCTTCCCTCTGGTTTCCTCCAGAGGTGCTTCTCTCCACTGAGTAGTCATCTTGGGCATTATCTGAGGAAACTTGGTTTTGTACACACCTAATGCACAGACAGGAGTCAGCAGTAGTGTTTAGACTGCATCCTACATATTGTGTGTCAAAGAAGCTTTCTGACATCAAATTCACCCCTCTTTACTAGAGTATGGTGCCTTTTTCCTTTAAACAGCAAACTTTCTAGATGTGTTGCATGTTTTATTGAAGTTTTTTTGTCTACTGTGGAAATTCACAGCAATTACAAACACCAGGGTCATTTCAGATCAGTCACTAAATAGAATTCTACTAATAAAAAGGTGAAAACATCCAACAGATTAGATGTGAGTTCCAGAAAATATCCTAAATAATTCTTCATTAAATAATACAATAAATTCTTCTTCAGCAAACTGTGAACAAGTCCTGCTGCAGCTGCAAATATTTCCCTTGTAAATCATGATTTTTAGCAGCTTTTAACATATTTGATGAGACATCTCAGAAGGAACACTGAATCCTACTCCCTCCTGCTGCCTGTATCCACAATTTATCGACAACTATAGATTTTGAAGGCTTTGCACTTCCATCGCTGACAAGAAGACAGGAACGTGCACACAGAGAATTTATACTTCATAGCAGAAGACCAGAATAATTAAAGGAAAAATAGAAGTTGATGGAGAGAAGGTCAGTGAGGATGTGGGGACAGAAAATCCTTAAGGTTAGACTTACCCCACTTCCTTGTACAAACAGAAGGAACATAAATCTGGCAGCTGCCTCCCAGAGGAGCTTGGAGGAAGCATGATACGGACTGTGGGTCAGCCAGGAGTATAGACGATACCTCTGCTGAACCGTATGGGTTTCGATGATATTAAAATGCGTAGCTCCTGGAAAAGCTACTGCTTCACCCTGACAGAGACTAATGAGACCTGGGGTTCAGATTCTCAGTCTACATAAATTGTTCACATAATCTGGTGAAGATTTGCACCTGTAAAAATGTGACACAATTCTGTCTTTGTCACTTGATGCCCAGTAATAGGCTATGAGTTTATGCTCTATTGAAAGTTTCCCTCTTGGGCTCACCCTCTCTTACCTTAATTGATAGAAAGACTATATTACCTGTCCATATAAAAACATGAGCTATATTTATAAAATAAAAGCTGGGTTATTTTTACTTAAAAACTACCTATCTTTACAAATTGGAAGTACACATATACACATGTAATACTGCATATTTAAAATTTGCTAAAAATGTAGTTTCCACATGCGTGATTAATTGTTTTCAAGTGCAAATCTACCTCTAGTAAGTAGTTTAGGGTTAGAAAACTGGTCTTCAAAGGAATTTGGTATGCCTTCTTCACCTTTGAGATTCAAACACTGGAGCCAGGATTGAAAACCAAGGTATTTCAGGTGTCTGCATTTAAAAGACTTTGTTTATGTTAAGGCTTAGGTCACCTTAGCAGGTATGTTTTAATGAAAACATTACCTTTCTGTGACCTTTGGGATTTGAAGGTGAAAATGCAGTCACTGGAAAAAGGAATCCTAATTGTCATGGATGAAATCTTCAGCATTAAAGACATTGTTTCTCATCCTTGTGGGTGACTTGGTGCAACAATAAAGTTTGCTCACTTTTCAGAAGCAGGGACAGGGTGGCTTCTGATGAGTTGTCTTCCCTAGAAAACACTATTCCAAAGGATTAACAAAATGAAGGAATGGCTTAAAAATATTTCAAGACAGAGCCTTAAAAGGGGCATGCTAAATTTTTCACTGTATAACTGAACCTCAACCTGCACTGCTCAAATATGAATAGAATTTGTGCTGATATCTGTGTTTTAAAGGACATTGTCTATTTATTGGTGAGGGGTTTTTTTTATTCCCTGTTGCTCAAGGAATAATATCCAGTCATTACAACAAAATAAGGTAAAGTCACATAGCAATAACACACTTTCTGTAAGCATAGTAATTTATAAATTATGTCAGACATCTGGGACAGAGGTTCTTTATGTCAAATATTAAATCTATTTAGCAGTTTATTCATAACATATTTGCAACTTCAAAAAGAAAGGAAGAAAGGAAAGAGAGCAGGGTTTTTCCTACATTTTTTGCATTAATGAAACTGACAGCTCTTGTGCATTTTCAATAAGTCAATTTAAGTAAATGACTTTTTACAACCCTTATTAACTTCAGTTGTCACTGGGATGTCATCAACAAGATATTCATTGCATTTCCAACTGGATCTTTTAAGTACAATAACATAAAAATTGCTGAAATCCAAAACTTTTTTTTCTTGCAGGGGACAGGAAGGTGGAAAGAATCTGTCGGTTCCTTAAATTCAGGTCAAGGCAAAGTAGGAGGAAAAAAAAGCTAATGTTTCAAAATCATCATTTTACACTAGTTTAAAAGCCTGAGTGATGAGCGAAATACATCATATTTCCACTCAAGTCTTGTGCTGTCTGAACAGAAAGATGGGTTTGTGAGCCTTTCTCATGTTACTTACCTAAAACAAAATACAAAACAAAATAGGACTCAGCAACACATATCTTCTGGTGCTTGAGGGAGCCCTGTTGTGGGAGGTGAGCAAACAGAGACCGCGTTTCTCTCTGAACCCAAGCTCACTCTGTCTGGGCGTTTCCCAACTTGGAGAGGTGCCCAGCCTTACGCTGGAATTGACATAGACCCATTAGTGCTGCTGAAAAGCATACTGTGGACACCGGGAATAGGTCTGCATTGTCAGACTCTGGGATAGCTCACCCCAAGGACTGAACCACGCCAGCTTTGGATACCTCCTCTCCAACATAACTCCAGCAGGTCTTTAACCTGCTGACATCACCTCATGTCCTTGTGCCCCGACACCATGGCAATATCCACCCTGTCCACCTCTTCAGCGGGCTGTGTCTTCACAGCATTTTGAGCAGTGTGAGTTCAAAATCTCCACACAAGCAAAAATGGTTGTATCTGTGGGCTACCATGGTTCCTGATGGGAGTCAAAGGAGACGTAGGCCATGTGCGGGCTAGCACAGATGTAGGTAGTCCATCTGGGGAAAGACTAGTTTGAGCAGTGTGGACAAAGCCCTCTCTGTAACCATCATAGCAATCATAGAATCGTCTACGTTGGAAGGGACCTTTAAGATCATCGAGTCCAGTCATAAACCCATTGAGTCCAAACATCGAACCCATCATCCTGGGACAGGGATGTGGAATGGGTGACCTTTGTTTTGTGGAGACTGCCAGCGACAGGGTCGATGGCTGTGTCTCTCCTGCACCAGCCCCATGTTGCTGCTCCAGTGTGCAAGGCTGCCTTCCTCTGAGGATGTGGATTGAGGAGATACATGCCTGTTAACACATGAGTGTTGTTCAAGTAACAGATTAAGCAGTTTGCCATAACTCCCACATATGAAAATCTTAAAATTCCCTTTCAACCTAAACAATTCTACAATTCTGTGAAGACCAACTGAGTTTGATCATTATTTTGGTGCGTATTCCATCTCTCCTGGTGCCTTTAACAACCCTCTTTGCCTTTTTCATCCTACCACAGAGTTACTGGCTCCAGAGATCCTCCCATAGGAATTCCTAAATCCCTTTTCTACACTAAATATAGGGTAAATAACAGAGCTCTACAGAGTGCTTCGCTGGTGCAAACTTGAGGCCATTGGTATCTCCTCAGCAGATCATGGACATTAAGTTTCTGCTACAAGATTTCTGGCACAAATGTGTGGATCTAATTTGAAGCAGGAATGCTTTCCATACAATCATAGAACAGAATCACAGAATGGTTTGGGTTGGAAGGGACCTTTAAAGGTCATCTAGTCCAACCCCCCTGCAATGAGTGGGGACATCTTCAACTCAATCAGGTTGCTCAGAGCCGCGTCCAATCTGACCTGGAATGTTTCCAGGGATGGAGCATCTAACACCTCTCTGGGCAGCCTATTTTTTCAGTGGTGTTTCACCACCCTCAGTGTAAAAAGAATTCCTCTTAACAGATTCTTCCCTCTTTTAGTTTACAACCATTATCCCTTGTCTTACCGCAACAGGCCTTGCTAAATGTTTGTCCCCATCTTTCTTATACTCTCCCTTTAAGTACTGAAAGGTCTCCTCAGAGCCTTCTCTTCCCCAGGCTGAACAACCCCAGCTCTCTCAGCCTGTCTTCACAGGACAGGTGTTCCTTTCCTCTGAGGTGTTCCATTCCAGTCCCCCTTTCTTCCCCGTTTCAAATAGACCTCATTATAATGCCACCATAACAGAGGAATGGTACAAAGTGCTTGCCACAGGGCCAGTTTGAAGGCAAGACGGGGATAGGAAAAGGGATGGAGCCCTGGTCCTAATAGGTACGGAAAGTGAAGGGACAAGGCCAGGCTGGAAAAGCAAAGCATACTCCAATACAAGGGATGCGACAGGTTAGGCTGCAAATAGTTGTGCACTTTCAGCCATGGCTGTGTCCCATTCTCAAGTCCCGATGCATGCAAAGGTCATTTTGCCTGCCTGCAGCCTCTCCTCTTCTGCTCCCCCTGAGACCAGCTTTGGAGGAAGAATGCTTTTCTGCTTCAGTTTGTTGATCTGGGAAGTGAGAACATTTTCTGAACTATTTCTGGGTCCCAAATGAATGCCTGCTTCTGCTATCATAGCTTTGAGACCAGGAATAGGCAAGGTTCTTGCATGGTTTGAGTCAGAGAAAGCAAGAATCAGAGACTACACCTAGAAGGTGAGCTGAAAGGAGGTGAAAAGGAGGCGAACAGCTCAGACAAGGTTAAGATGTGACTGCAACATGTAGAGCTTGAAAGTAACTTCCTCGGGCATTGCTGACAGCAGGGAGTTTAGCAGAGTTATAACTTTACTCCTTCAGTAGGCTTTGCAATTTGGGCTTTTCTCTGCACTCTCCTGTGTGCACTCCCCAAACAAGTTAGTTGGAATTAGGTCAGAGGTATCCAGACATGGTGTAGTCACACCTTGTCATGGAACATATCCACAGCTTCTTCCTGGAATGAGAAAAATAGCCTTTCCCAGTTCATTAAGGTCAGCACACCACTGGAAGCTTGAAGAGACAGGAAGTTCTAACTTTGAAACTTCTTCACACAAGGGAAAAGAGTCCTTTGTGTTTGGCTGGAGAACAACAAAAGTCTCTGCTTTAATAACATTCTAATAATATGTAATATTATATACATTTGGCTAGTAAAATGCACCACAAATTGCTTTTGTGTAGCGCTTGAGACAAACATTATAAGGAAGGAAGTCCAGTGCTTGGCCAAATATGCAATTAGCTGCCACCCTGAAGCAGGATTTTAGATCAGTGTATTATCTTTTCAGGATTAAAGAGGTGGCAGTAAAAAAATAGGAAGCCATAATTAAAAAGAAAAAGACTTAAAGATTTAAGAGTATTTGTGGTGGAACCCCTCACACATGACACAAGTTAGCATGCTGCCCAGACATAAAGAAGCAGGGAGGTGAAAAGAATGTGAGTTTGTCTTAAATCCAGCTGGATCCAACAGGCGAAACTGTGTGACCACAAGAGAAGTCATATGGTGGTAATCCAGCCAGAACTTCCTCCTTCAAGTAATTTCCATGACAGTGAATTCATAAGTGCACCCATTCTCTTGGTTGCCTTTCAAGTCAATTGTAATACTCCTGGAGGCTTCAGTGGCATTTGACTTTGGTTTTCATTTGAATCCACCAGCAATTTTGCCATCAACCTTGGTGTAAACAAGATCAGGATCTAAATCACTGGGGTAGGTTTTCAGCCAATATAAATTACCTTCATTACAAGATAGGGCTGTAGCAATTCCACTTTCAAGCTGCAACAATTTGCACCATGGAGTTATGACAACTCTGCCCTAGGGGCAGGATAAATTGCCCCATATAGCAATGGCATTTTTTGATCTGTGTAAGATCTGCCCCTTGTTTTATACACTCAGGTGGAGCTTGCAATCGTATGCATTAAGCACTTCTTTCCATCTGATTGAGGCCAGCAGGGCATTTGTCGCTTACATTAGAAGGATAAAATTCAGCTCTTAGTCAAATAATGGGAGAAAAACACCTGTATGAAACCATGTGTTTCAAAAGAGAAAAAAATACCAAGCCTATAGTATCAGCTTTGAAAAATAATCTGCCCTTTATTTACTGGTGGGTGGTTACAGATAACAAGAGGGCAAGATTTAAAGTTGTTATAAACATTAAATTCTTATCTGTCCTGTCCCATTTATTACCTCTATTAAAAAGTTGATAAAATAAAAATAATTAAAAAAAAACACCTTCTGAGAAATAGATTCTGAAAAATAAATAAAAGGAAAACCCAAACACTCGTCTGCCTAACAAGACTTATGTTTACATGAGCTGGAGGTTGCTGTCATACAAATTTCACTGAGGAGGAGATTTATAAACATATTGTAACTCTGACAAGCTGGGCTTTGTATCTTGGCAAAGGAATGTTTAAGAAAATACCCGTGTACACAGGCACGTGCACACAAACACACATATATATTGTACATTGGGTTTAAAGGTTTATTGTTCCAGAAAACTTATTGAAAGAGATTATGTGTCTTGTCTGTGTTTAAAAATAGAATGCTTATATGTGTTTTTTATTAGCTTGTTTTAGGATTACCTTAAGCCTACCCAAAATTTTTTACCACTTCCCCATAGTGCAATCTGCAATGGTAATGTGTTTACGAAGGGTAATGTTAGAATAACTGTAAATATCTTCCCAACAGAACCCAAACAATAAAAACAAAACCTGCAGCTTAGGGGAGCTTTGGTGTGCTGAAAACCAAGCTCAGTTAAGAAAACCCTGCAATGGATAACACTCCACATCATGTCACTGAAGCACGGGAAGTTGCAAAGTGTGGGATATACCCAACGAAACCTGTTTGCTGGAAAATCCTGCCCTTATTTAATTTTCATGTGGTCTCATGGGTATAACTGAGGATGATTTGAATCCTTATGTAGTTTTCCACATAGATGTAGTCATTTATATTAAAGGTGAAGTTAACTTACACTATTTTTTATTTTATTTGGAGAAGATTTTGCAGACCTTTTTTTGAAATTATTTTAATATGGTCCTTATTTCATGAGCCTGGTGAAATCTACTGAGTCTGCGCGTAGATCAGGCAATGGATATAGATATGGATATGGACACTCCATGTTGTACCAAGGCGTCCAAGTCCCCTCCTGTCCTGATCAGAGATAGAAAGGGATGTGTTACACCACCACCACCACCACCACCACCCAATTAATCCCTGTACACAGATTTCCTTCACATGGAGAATGTGGGGATGAAGAGATCTGTGTCTACTTGAGACTCGTGTCTGTTCAGCATCACATTACAGCTAAAGTATCCCCAGGCCTTCTAGATTAGACATACCTTGCACGTCTTGCAGAGACATACTACCACTTAAAATATGGTTAAAATCAATCCATTTAGTAAATAAATAAAAGAGTATCCTCACCTATTTGGAAGTGAAAGCCTGACAAAGAGAAGTGGGTTAACTCTAAATTGTCCAGTTCAAGAGTGTGTAACTTCCATTTAGCTGTCTGTAGGCTGAATTCAAGGAAAGGTGTTTTGCCATTGAATCTAATAGCTGTTGGACC
Organism: Ibidorhyncha struthersii; assembly: GCA_013398815.1. Lineage (NCBI taxonomy): Eukaryota > Metazoa > Chordata > Aves > Charadriiformes > Charadriidae > Ibidorhyncha > Ibidorhyncha struthersii. The sequence goes on along the minus strand of VZSZ01008393.1, from coordinate 7,047 downwards.
ACAACCTCTTGACAGTAAGCATTAAGCCATGAACAAGTAAAAGCATGGGCATTCTGGTTTAATTTAAATGCATGACTAATTTTTCACGATGAATTGCCTTGTGCCTATTGCCCAGCTACCAGCCACTTGCTAAAACAGTGAGGAGAGCAATGGTAGGCTGAGTAGAACAGCATGAGTAAAATGCGTCTTTCCTTATGGATTCTTCTGTTTACTTTTCATTCGAGATCAGTATTTAAGTTCTAACTTAGACTTTCGTCTTAAGAAAATGCTAATCTTGCACCCTCTGGATCTCAGTATCTCCAGCTGCAAAATGGAGAAGGTAAAAATACACACAGTGACTTCAGTGACAATAACGGGCGCTTACAAAGTGGTCCGGGTATCTCAGAGTGGAAGGCAACCTCCATTAAAAAGACGTAAGACCCAAACTTCCCCATCTGAGGGTGAAGTGAAGGTTGTGCATCTTGGAAAAAGTCCAGTTCCTAATTCTGAAGCCACTATCTTGGTTCCCTTGGAAGGTTCCACGGGGACTAAATGTGGGAGTGAGGGTACATCTGAAAACACTTCTGTTTCCATTGCAGCCTAAACTCGAGAAGAAGACTGGCCTGCAGAACTGAGAGGCCTCACAGCAAAGGCAGTGAAAAGCTGAGCAGAGGGCTGAGACTTGAGCCAATGATCTTTTAAAGGGAATAGGATATTCTGGTTTGATATTGTGGATCTTTGAGACAACTGATCTGCATTAGAATAAATACACATCTCCACCTTTCTCCCTTCTTCACATATCCCTTCTTCATCTACAATTTATAAATCATTTGTTACTGTTTTACTACAGACCTGAGTCTCCACAAATACCACATGCTCAGTACACGGCACAAATGGTTTGGCCTTCCAGGTGCTGCCATACAGCCAACACAAAACTATCCATCAAAGATTTTTCAACACTGGAATAAAATCTTCCTGAAAGAGAAGAATTAAAACTACACTTGGGCAGGGAAGAGATGAAGGAGGGGGAAAAAAAAAAAAAAAGGTGGGCTCATTAATCTGTTCTAATAATAAATCCTTATCACTTATGCATTTCAGTTACTCCTTCTGCCTCCACTTTCTATATTTAAATACATCTGCTTCACATGTGTTTTGCCAATTAGCTGGTGATATTAACTGTTCAGCACTATCTATTAACACATGGCACTGCCGAACAGCATGAGAGACAAGCTTGACCAGGAGAGATAGTCATTCATGAGGCACACGTTTCTCTCTATAACTCAGAAGTAGGAAGATAGGAAAGTGGCACAGCAATTGACCTAGGTTGTACATCAAGGCTAAATAGACAGAGAGTAAATTACAGACAAGTGAGACAAGCTACTAACTGTTCCTTTGGCAGCCCATAATGTCAGTAATTCTATTACGATGATTGCTAGTTATGCAATGCAGTTGCCATGTAAATTTTTCTTCTTTTTTTTCCTGTCTCCCTCTGTCTCTCTGACTTTCTGCATGGTAAAATTTGTAGCCCAGTGATGGAATAGGTATATATCAGGGCCAGAAAGGGTCATTGTGATCATCTTGCAGGAAACACTTCCAAACCACATAAGCATGGACCTTCCCTGAACAGATTCTTGCTTCAACTGGAGAGCAACATCAAAACAAACCTTTTATCACTGGTCTATCATGACTTCCCCAGTGCCAGATGGTGACGTGATTGTCATCCTGGGAGCTTGATACAGTCTTGTATATATTTCATTATTTCTTTTTTATTTTATTATTAATATTTCATCAAAGTAGTTTAGTTCCTTGTAAACTCATAGTCTCTCTCTCTCTCACCTGCCTCTCTTTGGAGAGAGGTGGGGGACAGCATCTGTCATTCTGCCTGAGTGGCCAACCCAGCCCAAAACACAGCACAAAGACAAAGTTATTGTACTATCTGAATGGTTTTAGTCTCTTGCAACACGGGAATTTAAAGGTTTTTCAAACTGTGCTAAATAACATTGAATTAGTGCTAGAATAGCAGCTATGCTTAGATACCTGAATAAGCACTAGATCTCCATTAGTTGTAATGGCAGTTTGGATAATCTAAATCGCCTGTATGAATATGTCTTAAACTGTGAGCTGTAGTCCACCCTTTCCATTGCCTAATCATATCTATTAACAACTGAAGTGCCTTGGGATGTCCTGCCTGTCTTTTCATTGCTTCTCCAGAGAGGCAGGGGTCTCCCCTGGATTTTATATCATTTCTACTAGTCTTGTATAGAGGTTTCAGATGCCCTATAGCATTTCAGTTGAAAAGCAACTAAACTGAGTCCCCACAATTACAACAGGAGAAGACTACCTATCATATTTCCAAGTTAAAAATAAGATTAGCTATGGAGAAACAAGTTGTGGCAATGGACAGAAGCATGGGACAAGAAAGAGAAAAGAAATTATATTTCTTGCCATCCCGTCACTTATTCCCTGCATGCTAATGGTTAGGTGGATTCACAGTCTACCTCAGCTTACTCATCAAACAACTCTGACTTCATCTGGAGAGCAGTGGTGATAAAATGGATGTGGAATTTAATTTTTGTGATACTCTTGTAAAGCAGGTTTTGCTGTCTCTGTGTGGAGAGCATGGGAGAGGTGCATTTTGCATCGGGCTCTGGATTAGGACTCTGCAGATCACAATTGTGTTCCTGTTCTCCTGCCGGTTTCCTGAATGGCCTTGGCAAGTCACTAAGGGCGGGATTCGTCTTTTTAAGTTTATAGCCATCCATAGGTAGTCACTTCAGCCACACAGGTCACTGAATAGTTGCCTAGACAAGAGGGCAGAATCAGGCTCTGGAAGTGCTTCTGTCTCTCAAGGATCTCTAGAAGAAGTCTGACTTAGCATAGGTGAGATTGAATGATTATTTAGACAATTAAAGGAAATAAAGAGATGCCCTTTCCCCTTTCTTTGTCTTTCATTTCCTGTCTTGTGACACATCGGGAGGTAAAGAACTAGATGCCATGTGCAGTCAGAGCTGAAGGGCATTCCCATCATAGCAAGTACACAATATGGCCATGCTCTGTTCGGTCTGCCTTCTTTTCTCCTGTTTCTCAGGGCATAGCTGACACAACGGAGGAAATGCTGAGCTACAGTTAAAGACAGGAAAGTAACTGCTATCAGACAGGGAATTTACCCAAAAAGGGATAATTCTGTGGGAGTTTTAGCCTTTTGAAAGAAAAATGCCACTGACATATCCAGAGAGATCTCTCTTTTAGTACTGATCAGTGCTAATTTGATGTTAACTCTCTTCAAATCGTAAAATGTTATGCAGAGTTACGGTTCATACACAAACCCATGTTTTCATTTAGTTATTTTTCAGACCCCAAGAAGGTCAATGCCCAAAACAAGGAAAAAACAATGATAAAAATATTATTCAACTATCAGATGGAAGGAAAATTTAGTTTAATTCCATGGTGTATTTAAATCCAGGAACAAATTTCTGTTATTTTGTAAGTTTTCACAAGGTAATTATTGACGGACCATAAAGCTACATGAACTTGCTTGGAGGATTTGGCAAATGAGAACCAGGCTCATTCTAGCTGTTTGAATTACTGGCACATGGAAAATTGATGAGGAAATAGAAATACCAAACTTCCAAGAAGAGTAGTTGATGCCTTCTGATGACCTCAAAGAGCTTGTTTACAAATAGATGGATCTAGGTTGCTTAAGCACAGGTGCCTGGGCTGTATCACTGCCCTGGAGAAGCTAAGAGATCTCCATGACATGATGCAGGAATTGTGGGAGACCTGTACTACCCTTGCAGTTAGAGCAGCTGGTGATAATGCAATATCTCATATATATGCCCAAAATGCCCGTGTTCAGGCAAATGAATCCTACTCAGTATGTCAAAACCAAAAGCCAGCAATTATTTGGAATTAAAACCTATTCTACTTATGCATCTGGCGTGAGCATTGTGCAATGGGTGACGGCAAAGTGTTGCATTTAGTCATGCAGAATTAGAGAAGGGTATTTATACCACCCATCTTTATATAGCTACACTAGAAAGCTTAACACTGCAAACTGTCTGGATAGACAAGAGAAAAAGAAGGGCATGATTCAAAGGAGAGGTCTGTTGCATGCTTTAAATGATGCTCTGACGAATCCTTTCTTTCCTTGTTGGCTACAAAGGGACACAAGCAGACTCTTTAGAATAGGCTCTGAGCTAGATAGCTATGGCCAGACTACAACTACTGGCCCTTCTCTGGTCTGGAAAACTGACTCTTTACAGCATCAAATTCTTCACAGATGTTTACAGAACTACACAAGAGACAAGGTCCTATACGTTTCGAAATCCTAATCCTACATTTGACACTGCTGCTCCTGTGCTGGGGGAAACTTACATAAGCACCTCTTGCTGATTTGTAAGAAGAGATGACTGTGCATATCTACCTTCCCTGTCAAGTTCTGGGGAGGATTAAGGATACAGTAACTTAAAAGCCCTTTGAAGTATAACTAAAAAATGTCATAAAAGGGCTAAGGTATATTGTTAATGAAAGTGGTCATGGAACATGTTGTAAGAAGAGCTACTAAGTCTTAAGTCATACCAATACACTTTACAGAGCGTATCATGTGAGCTGTGCAGCCCTGAGTAAAGCGAGCCCCCGTGAATGGTCTCTAGTTATATATGTACTCAGAAAAGGCTGCAGGAAGCTAATATGTACAGAAATGTCAGCCCACAGTGTCCTGCAGGAGCAAAAGCACACCACGACAGAAGAAACTCATGGCACATCTGTCTAGTTGACACGGCAGATATCTAATTTACATCTCTGAATGCAGGCAAGGATGGAAGCAACTCCAAAACCTCAAAAGGAGCTTTCAGTATCTAAATACTTCTGCAAGCATTTGCAGTTGGAAAAAAAAAAAGGGAGATCAGCTGGGAACATGAAGGGTGGATCATCACAATAAATGGTTTTACTTGATTTCTGGACATTCTGGATGTTGGGGGTATTCCCCAGATGGAAGTGTGGCTATGTCTGTTTGGGGAAAACACGCGTAGACTGTTGGAGATGAGTTTTGTGACAGAGACCAGTACAGAAAAAACACCGCTGTTTGGTACCTTCAGAGACTGCAGAACTTATAAAAGTGACAAGTGTTTGAGATAAAGTGAGAAATTTATGGCACAAATGAGATCAGAACCATAGTGCCCTAAAAGAGAGAAAAGTGTTTACATCTTGTAATATGCACATTATAAAGTTTTGAAATGGCTTTTCTTTGTGTTTTAAATAAGAGTAATCTGGGCTTTATTTTCAATTTGATTTCCCGTGCTCTCTAGGAAAGGATTCAATACTAAACCTAAGTTTAACCCCTTAAAGGTTATCCAACATTGGAATAGGCTGCCCAGGGAGGTGGTGGATTCGCCATCCCTGGAAGTGTTTAAAAAAAAGGGTAGATGCGGTACTTGGGGATATGGTTTAGAAGTGGTTTTGTCAGGTTAGGTTAATGGTTGGACTTGATGATCTTAAAGGTCCCTTCCAATCTTAACAATTCTATGATTATATGATTCTAGTCTGAAGCCCATGGAAATGGAAGTACCACATATTATGTATCAGACACACAGTAGGCCCCTACTGCCCATTTGCACTTGTCAGCACCTCCAGATTGTGCCTAGGTATGAAGGTAAGAGCTGATTGACTAGATCTGTCATGAAGTACTTGGGACTGAATATTTGTGGGAACCCATGCTGCTGTGATGGAGATAAGGATGAGTAATCCAATGAAACCTAAACCAGCTGGGACATGCCATGACCTGTCATATGTTATGTGACCTGATAAAGGGACATGACCCTACCACTCCAGCTAAAGCACAGAACTTCATGCTCTAGATGAGAAGAAAGGTAAAAGGTCTCCAGCAAGCTCTGGATCTATCCTACTGGGATGTGAGAGGTGCCTTCATCTTTTCCGTTGTTCAGTGGGGGATCATTGAAGGCAAATTTGAGCATTGTGCAGGATGAAGTCCAAGTCTGTTTGTAATCATCCAGTTCTGCTCAGTTTATTTTGAAATTCTCCCTGAATTAAAAGCTATTAAATCTTAACTCCTTCATTAACACATTTTACTTGAAAAACTCATCCATCCTTTTATTCCTAAAAAAGATTTGTTAACTCTGTTCTTTGTAAAAGTGTAATTCATTATTACTGGAGGTGACATCAGTGTATAATCCCTTTGTGATCTTTCTTATGGGGACTGTGGGATCATAATTAAGTCACTTTGGAGCAAGCACACCTGTGAAGCAGGTAAACATTTATTAGCTCATTTTAAAAAATTAATTAAAAAATGTTTGTTGTGTTCTGTGCACCTTTTCTTTTCCTTGAAGGCACAGAGAGATGAAGCAACCACGACCCATATTATGAAATTAGAATGCAATTATTGCTTTAAGTAAAACAAAGCCCAGCCTCACACAAAAGGTGTGGAAACTCAAATTGCTAAATGATCCGATCGTAGTCACACTTGGTAATCAGCTCCAGTGTTTTTTTGGCAGGACCCTGCTATGAATTATGATGGGAAAATTAAAAGACATGTCTTGTCCCATGCCGTTGCCATGTAAATGTATGCTTCATGTGGAGATATAAACACTGGAAAGATCTTGAGTTACACTGCCTGTGAGTAATTGCCATCTCTATAAGCAGGCTGTTTGGATTTGTAAGAAATAGGAAAATTACGCCTTTTGTTCAAGATTTGACAATGTGGAAGAGCCCTGCCAGACCTGTCTTGTTTAATCATGTTAGCTCAGCAACAAAACGAACAGCTTCTTTTAAAGGGAACTCAGAGTTCCTGTAGGAGGAGGTTGTAATTCAGTGCGTGCTGCCTCCTAAGCCTTTTGCGCAGATATGCTGTTAGCATGAAGAGCCTTGAAGGGATTCCAGGTTGCATCGTGTTGAGGAGAAAGCAGTCTTCAAGTCGTCATTTTTCTGAGACACCCGCATGTGCCTTTTCATAAAGTCGGAATATTAGCCCCGTTACCGTTATCTTTTTGCCAGGGGTTGTATACGCTCACATGGAAGATCATCCATGGACAAAGGAAATGCAAGGAAATATTG
>VZSZ01008392.1:34318-61590 GCA_013398815.1 Ibidorhyncha struthersii | reverse complement strand
GGATGCCACCGGGGTATCTTGCATTGAGGGGCAACTGTGTGCTGGAAAGTGTAAAACATGAGAAAACAGAGCTCAAAATATGTAACTACACGGTAGACTTTTGGGGACATTTTTATGAGATATGTTGGTGACAACATTAGGCAATCCCTCTTTTTTTCCTATATATTTTTTAAATAGAAAACCTTAATTTCAAACTTAAAGACATTATTACAAAATCAAATATCAAAACTCCTTTTCTAACAGAGTATACAGTAACAGAGATGTACAGAAATACCATTTTTTTAATCTGCATATAAATATTCAGAAATCCGCTATCATTTCACTAGTTTTTTGCATGTTCTTGACAATTCCCTGTCTTTTTCTTGAAGTTCTGATTTAGCTTAACTACTAAGTAAGCTAAAAAAGTGAAAGGGTTCACCAAGACAAGGATCCATCAAATCAAGCAGAACTTACATTCAATTCAGTACTAGGTAACCCCAAAAAGGCCCCACTCAAGTCACAAAGAAACTACTGGTTTACTTTTTCTCTATCGTCTTGTATGTTTTTCCCTCTACCCAGATAAACATCTTTGCATTTTAGCTGCAGGTCAAATCTAACAAAATGTTATCTTTATGACTTCTCAGTTTTCCTCCATGACATCCTAACATCTCAACACATCTCAGACTAAAAACATTTCTTTACATGGGCTTACATCTTCAAACCTAAACATTTCTACTGCCAAAAAAAATCTGAAAATACACAATAAGCTGGAGATATTGAATGATTCTGACAATTCCTAAACTGACAAGTCTAGTCACTGAACATAAAAACCAATTTTCTCCCTATTAAACCAAGGACATATCCCCCAGTCTAGAAAGAACCCAGACAAAGCATTCCTGCACAGAGCAATGAAGAAAAGAGCTATCAGCAACCTTCCTCCGTATCTCCCATGTTACATGGTCATTGGAGAATGTACCTCACATACTTGCATATACTTGTACCTCACATACTTCACATTTTAAAATGTGAAAAGAGTCATAAGAGTAAAGGTCATAATCACTCCAGATGCCCTGGGAGCAGCCACCAAACTGATACCCACATTGCACAGCCCTGGCACTATCATTAGGTTTGTTCACAAGCTATAGCCTTCTTAAAAAAAGGACACATAATTTCTTCAAAGACAGTTGTAAAAGCAGGACCCAAGGTGAACGCTCACTTCAAATACTGTGGAAAGAAAAATCCACCACATGGCTGTGCTGCCCAAGAAGGAAATGCGTGCCCTGTACCATCCACTTGCTGTATTGCTGGAGGAGCTCAGAAATTCTCATTGAGGTTCGGAGTGCATTTCACCCGCCCCGAGACCTCATCAGGTCAGAGACCTTAGGGTCATCCATAGCACCAGGAGAAGGAAGCTTGATGAGGGCGAACCAGTTAATGGGAGACCCTATTTCTATCTTCATGTTCTGTGATGACTTCAGACTGCACAGTGTAGTCATGGTCTGCTTGCACTTATCAGGGAGTGGTGGGTGCTCTCAGGGTTGCTCTGCTCAGTGTCCTCCTGCAGTTACCTGTTCTTGTGTTTAACCCTTTGACTGCTTCCTCCTCCTTCACCTTAATTAGTCCCAATCAGGTATCTGCTTAGAAAGGGCTTATAGATACTGCTGCTGCTTTCCTTAGCAGAAGAACAAGTAAGCAGCAGCCAACAAGGGCAATAAGAACTAACAAGAAAATACTACCAAGTATATATCTTGGTATTCACACAGAATGCTCTTCCAAAGACCTGTCTCACAGACTTCCTGAGCCACTGGTAGTGTCTCTGTATTTAATAACCATTATTGATTTATTTTTTTATAAATTTGCCCAATAGCTTCATGCTTTACTCAGCTGTTAGCATCCTTCCTCTCACCATAGATAACTCCTTGGCTCCATAAAGATGAAGGTGACATAAAGGCTTCAAAAGACTAAATATGGAGTGGGGGATTAAAAGTGAGTTCATATAGCAGGTTTTTTTTATATTTCTACATTCAACCCAACCCAAGGGCATATCTTATTGTGAATCTTGCATTTTTATTTATGATGGAAGAAATTTTCATTTCTTTGTGGGGTTGCAACAACAATAATGAATTTTCTGTGGAAAATTTTGCACTTTAAAAACCACCACTCCCTTGCAAGAGAAGAAGAAAGGGATGATGGAGGAAAAGCAATTCACAGCCTCTTTTGTCTGCATACCTTTTCAACAGAGAGGAGAGAAAAGCTCTCTGTTGCTATCAAGGGGGAAGGATTCCTTTCAAGCATTTTATTTAAGTACAACTTCCCTCTAAATGCAAAAGATAAAGGTTTGGTTTCTTTTATGGGATGGAACATGATCTAACTTTCTCAGTATTTCTGGACTCTTTTTTTTTTTCCTTCACTATTTGATGACTGTTTTCACACTGAGTTTTCCTATGATGTGTGAAAATGGGGCTTTCTTGCACTAGTCCCTTTGGTGCAAGGGCAGCATATCTCTGATAGTACACAATTTCCCAATATCACAAAGGAGTAAGTCCCAGACACCACATAATTTAGAGGCTTTCATCAACATTGTGCATTATGAAGGCACTTCTAGGCAAAACAAACATCACAGGAAACTAAACTGACATTATCAAAAAGTAAAAAATGAAGGAAACAAATGTCAGGGTAGATGTAGAAGTAAGAGGTTACACTGGAATAGTCTGCATTTTACAGTGGAATGACTTGTGCTGGGAAACTACATAATATTCTAGTATAAGTCTTATTTTAATTAAATCAGTTAGCACATGTAAGTAAAAACTCAAATGATTGCTGGGAGTCTTCAGGGATTGGGAAGAAATAAAGAAGTTTTTTACATTAATCCATCCTTTATATATATTGGTGATTTTTGACATAAGGTGTATTGTCCTTGTTTGCACTTTGTTAAAAAGTAAACATCTGTGAGATATAACAGCTTACTGTGACCAAGACCATGGTTTAACTGCAAAAAATTTACTCATATACATGAACCGTCTGGTTCAGAGGTATTGCTGGAAATTAAATGCTTAAATGTGACCTAATCAGTTGTCCATAATTAGAGAAGTGATATGGTAGAATGGAAACAAGGTGGGAAGCTATCAGCGCAGTCCTTGTTTTTCATTGACTTCCCTGAGGACCTGGGTTAAATTTTCTAGTATTGGTATTTACATGTTAATAAGCTGATTTCTGTATAACTTCGTGTACCCAGGTTGTCTATACTTTACATGTATATATATAAATATATATAAATATACATATACACACATATATATATTTACTTGCTGGGGAGGATATTAGGCCGAAATCAGAATCTGACAGCTTCATGTCAATCACTTCTGAAGGAGAGGAAGGATCAGCTTCATTCTAATGCTGAGATCCATGTGTGTCTTCACATTTGTAAAATTAGATTTTTAATGCTTTGCTGTAGCTCTTTCTCAGTAATTCTCTCTTCATTCTTTCTGAAAATTAAATACTCCAGGTCTTCCTCTAGGAGCTCTTTTCCGCAATAAAGGTTAAACTGTTGGATGAGGATCAAGAAATACTGCTATGTGGTCTGTGTCTGTGGGGTGCATGTGCTACTAACAGATCCCCGAGAAAACCTGAATGGGTGGTATTATCCAGCGTATTTTTCCCTCTTCCTAACTCAGTTAACATTTTTGGGAATCCATCCAAAATCTTTCTCAAATCTTTTAGACTAGTAGGGGAAAATGACCAAAACAACAATCCATTTGTGGAAAATGTTAGTCAGAAAAGTATCAAATGCAAGACAAAAACTGTTCACAGTTATGACAAGCTTTTTTAACCATTCTGAGGGAAAATATTATGAAGGCAGAAAATAAAACATTTTTCATGGTCAGAGTGTTTCAGTGCTGAGGCTGATCAAGTAGGTATCAGCAACTGATACCTACTTGCCATGCAGACTGGTAAGTAACTTGGCACTACTGCCCTTTCTCTGACTTTTGGTCTGTGGAAAAAGGAGAGGGAAGAGATATCAATGAATATTTATCACAGTTGAACAAAAATGTGCTTATCTGTTACTATGATGGAATCCACACACACCTTGAGATGTAAGATTTTATAACTGTGATTTCACACCATCAATGTTTGATGTAAAAGGCATTATAAAAGGTAAAAGATACATTTCAGCATAGCACATTTTATTTTTATTGATTTCAGATTCCAGCATAAACTAACGTAGTCTTTATAAATCAAGTTTAAAAAACAGCTCGAACTCCCTTCTGCCTGTTCCACTGTTATTGGAACTGTATTCACAGTGTGATTTCAGCTTGAGTTTGTGGTCTCTGTATGCAGCAAACTTCCTCCTTTACAGCTTTTTCTGTGAGGGACAAATTGATATGTATTTGAAGCTATTTTAAATGACCATAAGAAAATGGTTGGTGGCTTGTTGAAATTACAAGATTGGTACTTGCTTAAATGTTTGGTAAGAATCTTGGAATATTGACTGAAAGTAAAATAGATGGTAGCATGATTTTGTACTTCAGGACTGTCTCACTTAGGTAGCTCAAGATCAAAAGGCATCTTGCTTTCTCATTTGTAGAATTCATACAGATTTACTAAAGAGTAGCAGTACCTTGCTGCATTTAAAACAACAACAACAACAACAACAACAACAAAAACAAACAACCAAAAAAACCCAAACCAACACTTTATTTGAAAATTTACAATTTACTTGCACTTTGATCATGAATTCAGGGTTTATATATTTTCAAATATTTTCCAGTTTACTCCTATTGAGAAGTTATTTGCTGTACAGTTTCTTTAAAATGAATGAACTACTTTTAAAGAAAAGACAGAAATATCCAGGCCTTCATAGTTTGTAATTTTCAAGCTATTAAATACACTTGCTTATTTTTCTCTCTTTACTTATCTCTCTATTTGTTTCTTATTTGAAATATGTCTGGGATGTCCTCCTGGCTGTCTTTCAAAATTGAATGCATAGGTATATCTTTGATTTTAAAATTGTAGAAGAATTCTGCTTTTGTTTTGCCACTTTTGTATTAATAAAAATACTTTTTTTGTGTTTTTTTAAAGTGTAGCCTGTACATCTGCAGCTCAAATCTGAATGATGAAATAAAGGCAGTTTTCTTCTAGTGCCTGCTTTTTCCTCCAAAAAAAAAAAGAAATACAACTCTTTACAAGATACAAGACAAATGACACAAAAGTGAAAGGGCACTGATACAAACTGGATAGGCTTACAACATAATTGAATTAAGTCTTGTGTGCCACATATGATCACAAAGCAGGGCCATGTCTTGAGCACTCTGAATGTAGGGAGGCTGCCAGTCAATAAAAAGACCCTTTAAACTGGTTAAATGCATCATGAGCGTGTGCAGAACCCTCCTAGCTAACAGGTGGCTGAATAAAACTCAGCTGGTGTTGCACAGGGCTATAGCATTGACCTTCTTTAGGATAATTTCAGCCCTCTTTAAGAAAAAAAAAAAATTGTTACTGTACTTGGTGTAGTGGAAACAATTTAAGGATGAATAATTTCTTTTAGTCCCTTGAGGCACCGGTGGCTCGTTCTCCGCTCTCTCTCTCTTTCTGTGTCTCTCAACTGAATTAACATAAAGGAACAGTGACAACAGCAAGCTGAAAAGCGTAGCTGGTGGGAGGATTAAGTATATCATTGAAAGGAATTATGTTGTAAATGACTGGGAGGGGTAGGGGCTTCTGTTCCTTGGTCCCATCTGGTCTTTAAAGAATACCTTGTTGTAATTACCCCCAGATGGCTTTGTGCTACACTGGGTCTGGACAGCCAGGTGCCACTGTACCCTGCTGGGTGTGATATTCATTGCTACATGCAGTGACAAAAATGGACTTTATTGCAACCTAATTTCTTCCAGGGTATTACACAAATATGAAATGAACATAGCTTATCAAACAAGAGCTTAGTGTGCCAGGAGCTGAAACTGTCACACCTAAGACAAGACTGCCTTGTTATTTCACTTTTAACAATTGTCTTGAAAGGTGGAAATATCAACAATTTACAGTGTTTGTCTGCTAATAAATATATATTATATCATGTTAGCTATTTTTCCAGGAGCTGAAATGTTCAAATTACCCTAAGGCAATTGCTGGAAATAGTAGAGTAACAAAAGCCTGTTACAAAGTCAGTTTTATGACAAGATTTGCTGTAGGCTAAGTTCAGGCCCGATCCGGGAAGGTGTTGGCACACAAAACTCTCCCTCCTCAGCCCCAGCCTCAGGCTTTTGCTCCTACCCCAGACACAAATTTTGCTGCTTCTTTTATCTTTTTATTGATATTGCTGCATTTATTTTATGTAGTTCCTGGTAATTTTACTGCCAAATTATACCGGTCTTACATTTTCACATCCTCTTCCAAAAAGCTGTTCTAAAAGAATCATTATTACTATTCAAAACTAAGCTTTTTGCCACAAAGGAAAAAATAGAAACTTGAGGAAAAAATAGAAACACAGGATTTAAAATCCTGACTTGCTCTGAAGCAACTAACTGTGTTTCCAGAAGTGAGGGTTCAACACTTCTTTCCTCGCTGAAATTGCCCCGATGTGTAGGGGGAGAAATGCCATGTAGAGTACACTCCTTGCCACCTCTCCTGCTCCCCTGCCCTGCCCTGCATTGGACCCTGTCCCGCTCAGGAGGCTGGGGTTTCCTCAGAGCAGATTTTCACAGGTGTGTGCAGACAGCCTGGCATTCACCACTGTCCTCTGAGACAACCTCTGGGGGTCTCACAGCTCTGTGATGCTGTGCTGGAACAAGCGTTACTTCTCTTTCAGTGTCTGTAGACATTAAAATTTACGCTGGTATTTCTAAGTTAACTATAACCTAACTAACCTCGGGATTGCTAGCAGTAGCACCTTGCACTGGGCAAGCCACCAAGTATGGATGCAGCTTCTCCATCACGTGTTGTACAGCTCCTGCACTGTTCCCTTATTGCCCAGCTATGCTGCCACAGGCACCACTGAGTGACCAAGGTGCTGGTCTGCAAACAGAAATGGCTATCCTAGCAATTCCTGGTTGCTACAACCTCAACAACAGCATCTGCTTCTTTTCCGAGATTAGAAAGGGGAAGAAATGCTGATCACCAGCTTCTTGGAACTCCTTTTAGTCTTGACAATGCCAAGATTCCCCAGCCTTTGCCTACTTTCCAACGCGTTGCACAGTCGAGGTGAGAGGAGATGTAACTGTGTGGCAGCTGGTTCTCTACTGTGAGTTGCAAACATGCTCAACAGATGTTAAAAACTCAAAGAGAAGAAAAAGGTGTTCTATACATCTTCTAATCTACCTGTGAAAATGTGTAAGTAGACTCACAGTTGAGTTCCTAGCCTCCTTCCTTACTATCATCTTGTTAGTACTGTACTTCAGAGATAATAGCCTGGTTTACTTTTGTTCTAAGGCTCTTTTATTCCTTCCTGACAATGCAAATTTTAAGATTGTGATATTTTCTAAGAATGGAAAAGAGCATATAACATATAGCACATCGGAAAAAAATCAAACTTCCAAAAGGTAATGACATTGTGATTTTTTTTTTTTTAAATTGTCCCTAATTGAAATGTATATCAAAATATTACTAACGCTGCCTTAAATCACCAGCTACATTTTTTAACTTGGGAATTATCAGCAGATAATTACAGTCTCCTATTTTCATAATTCAGCCTTCTTTCTTCACAGGAAACCCTTGATTTTACTAATTGCTAGTTAGTCAGGCTTCACGTAAATCATATCAAAAATAGAAGTTGGGCAACATAATTTTATGGGATGTCTCTTTGTAGCTCTTACTCACCCATTCCAGGAAGTTCAAATTCATCTATAAAGCTTCAGTGTCATCTTCCATCACCATTACAAACACTCTCAAAGGAAATTTAAGTGTTGTCCCAGAGACTTGGCAGACAAGTCCATTAGTCAATCAGATCCTTTGCTATGAAAAATGAATGGACAAATTTTGGCATTAAAGACAAGGTCAGACTTATGCTGACTTAGTACAGTGTAGTGGCAAGTTTCTACATGTTGACCAAGACAGTAAGAGATGTTTTCTCTCTTTGTCTGTCCCTCTCTTCCCGTCGCTCTTTCCTGCTCCTTCTCTATTACATGTTTGCATATACATATATATATAAAAATATAAAACTCAGGGAGAAAATCTAAGGTATTAGTTATCTATAATTATAACACCTGTCCTATTAAAATCAGCAAAATTATAGTTTATGTGTGTTTTTCAAAAGCTAAGCAATATCTGAAAGACTTATTCAAGTCAGTTTATTTTTATATGAGAAAGCGATACATGTGCCTAACATTAATGATAATAGTTTACCTAAGAGTCAGACATGCTTGGGAAAATTAATTTTAGTCCATGTAAACTTCTCTACATGCATGATTTCCAATGTACGAATACAAGTTAGCTACGTAGAAATGAGGAAAATGTCAGTTCTGGCTTTCAGTGTGAGTTATATTATTATTATAATAATTGGAGTTACTAATTGGAAAAATGAGGTTCTCAAATCCTTCATTCTGACATTAATAAGACCCAACCAAGAATAAGGATTATCTGACTTTTACATATAAAATACAGTGTCCAGTTTGGACTCAGTTCTGGACCTTTGCCTTGTCAGTAATGCCAGCTCAGTGTTTCATGTGCCTTCCATAAAAACAGTACCTTTGACAAACCTCCATCAGACTGCAAAGCTGTCATTACTCAGATTTTTCTTCTGAAACTACTTTTGATGATGAAGAAATTTGGTGGATAACAGATGCTATATGTCCTGCTGCAGAACCTGTATGCAGTGGAAGAAAAACACTCCCAATCCATTATCACTTTAACAGGCATATTGCCCCTCTGCCTTGTCCACATTTGGTCTTCTTTCAGATTGGGAAGACCTGGTAGAAGAACCAACTTCTCCTCTATATGGAAGATGGCTAGCATTTTGTGGTATTAATGATAACTAGAGAAATAAAAGAAATAATAGCCATATAATTTTAACATGTATGACTTGGTCTAACTTTTAAGGTTCATTTTGGTATTAGTCTTAAGAGATTATGCATTTCTAAGCAATTTTTACAACGCATGATTAATGATTACCTTCTGAATGAAGAACATTAATACAGTCCCTCAGTAGGTATGTTCATCCAGGAGACTGAATGTTTACAGGCACAGCAAAATCACAGAGCACAGGAGATGACATATTTATTGATGAATGCACTGTTTTGTCAATACTACTGAAGTGAAGCTGTGTCATATCGAACCATTTTGTCAGGAAGATCTTGTTTGGTGAGCTTGCACAATTAGGCTTGTTTTGTTTTGTTTTGTGGTGTTTCATATTTGAAAAAAAAAAGAATTCTTCTAAGAAGTGTTATATAGGCAGCTGGGACATTTTTTTGTTGAGTATTTCTCAACCTTCTGGATATTCCTGTTAAACAGGTTATGATCCTGGTTTAAAATGTACCATTACAGGATGCATATTCAAAGTTAGCATGGGTTTAGTGTTGCATATTACCTTTCACTTTGCATGGAAATTCCAGACATACCTGAGTAGGAACCACAAAAGATTATAAAATTACCATAAGTTATCACAAATGAACAAACAAAAGATTCTTGTCACCCTTCTGCATTTCGGGCAAGACTGTAATCCCTGAGAACCCTCTTTGTTTCAGTGCTGGACAGAGAAATTAAAGCTGCTTAGGTGAAAATGCGTGAGCACAGACATGAAAATGCAGAAAAGAAAGCATGGAACACTGTACATATATATATATTTATGCATACATGTACACATATATATAGCTAAGAACTCCGACACAATTTATCCAGTACGGGGCACATGAGAATGCGATGGCACAAACTTGGCTGGAAAATAGTATCTATAATCTCTGAATTTACTGACATAATGTGGAAGAAGCTATCCCACTTTCCTGAGCTATCTGGCTTCTGAGAAACACCTTTCTCTCTCTTATTTTGAGAGTTTTAGGGTAAATCAATGTATTCATTGGAAGTAAAGTTTTGTAACAAGGTCTGCTCTTACTTAGTTCTCAGATCAGTCGTCTTGAGGCACAGTGTAACATTGCAGTGCAGTTTTAGAAGTGGCAGCAGAAATGGAAAAGCTCCTCTGACAAAACAGCATGGCCTTAATGAGAAAAATATGACGCATTTTCAGGCTGGTGAGTTGAGTGTAAATTTTCACTATTTGCTAAGCTGAAAGCCTTATTGTTTCATAGTTGGAATTTACAGGTAATCAAAAATGACTACATCCTAGTGTTGGGGATCTTCCACTCAAATTTCACTCAATAAGCTTTCAAACAGTCTTAAAGTCAAGCCAGACCTCAAACCATACTCTAAAAAGCTGTGAACCCTCTTCTACACATGGACATATCTTTTTAATTATTATTAACCTGAATCACTTGACTTCATGGTGATTTATGGACCTTTATGAGGTGGAGCCTTGCAGTGGAGTGTGGTCGCCATGGGCAGAGTACGAGTCACAGCAGGGAACATGCAGGTGGTGTAAAGCTCTGCTGAGCCCTGCCTTGAAAACAGCAGGGTTCTGCATTTGCCAATGTTACAGTGCTTTAAAGGAGGCCATGGAGATATGGCATAGGGATGTTCTCACTGATTCCCAATTTGTAGACTACTCCCAAATTAGTAATAGCCAGCCCTTGGCTGGGGTCGTGAACATGTGAGCTGAGCTGAGATCAAGGTCTAAGACAGAAGGTAGGGATGTGAGCAGGAGTGGGTGGTGGGATGCAAGATAGGGTGTGTGTAAGGATGATCAATCAGTACGATTCCTGGGAAAGCAGGAGGTGGCAACTGCTGGTAGTCGCCTTCAACAGCCACTTCTACCCAGCCACGTTTAACTGCCTCCAGCCCTGAACCATTTCGCTCATGGTTGTGCACTGTGCATTTAAGACACAATCTAACGCTCTCTAAATTCAGGTGAGCCTTCCTACTGATTTCAGTGGGAAGACACCCCCCTGTGATAACATTTGGTACCATGTATATAAATACTGTTACCCTCATATTCTTTGTACATTTTCTTTTTCCTCTCTAATCACTGTGTAACTGTTTCACTGGCAAATACCTGGTGGGCAAGGACGTCCTGTACACAGTCACTCGGTTCTAGAAGGGGCATTTCTTTTGTGCAAATAAGTGATATAAGTAATATACTAAGGAGCCTACCCATAAGTTTTATGCTGAGGTCTTCATTCTGGGAACAGTCTCACCAATACAAGGCTGCCTGTGGTTGTGGTGTTTTATTCTGTTTTATGTAAATAGTGCAAAGCAGAAAAAAATAACTTATTATTCTAGGACATTAGAACATGTATATTGAAATTTTGTTTCTTGCTTGGTAGATACCTACCTCCTTTGAACTGTTTTAAAGAAAAGGTCATTGGACTTAGAGTATCTATAATACTAAGAAAGATTTTTGTTTTGTGTGTATGTCACTGCCACGCACTAATAAAGCAAGATAACTACATCTACAAAGTTAAAGAAAACAGGAATGGACATGGTGTTTTGTTTTTTGTAGGTTTGTTTGTTTGTTTTTGCCCCACAAGGAGTCTACAATGCCATAAAGATAATTTGAATTATATACTCTTTATAATGATAAAAATCTCATATCATGCAATGGTCAAATATTATGACCAATGTGGTATAAACCCTGATATTTTAGTGTAAGTATCAGCCTCTTTTGAAAGTTATGTACTAGATTAACAAATCCCATTTTTCTTTTGAATGTAATGCTTTCTTCCCAACCCCCAATGCTAAAGTGATGTTTTGTAAGGGTTGTGGTTACTGTAATGCCATCACACAGAGTGAGTGATCACTCCTGCCTCTTAATGAGCGCAAATCACAAGGGACAAAATTCTTCTCCTGGGTGGGAGGTGGATGGGAAATTCAATTCTAAACCGTAATGTTCTGGAGTGGATGATAAAAGTATGGAAACTTTCAAAGAAAATCTTCTTCAGGGATTAGAAAAAAAACTCATTTGTTTGCAGATATAATGAGTACTCAACATACCCTTAATATATTTCTGCAGTTAGTGGAATATTTCATAAAAAAACTGTGAAGAACAAGAATGCTCTCAATTTTCTAGTTCTCTGCTATTTGCAATTACTTAGTGCACAATATGCTTTTAAAGCAGCATCTTGAAAACAGAGTACATTACATAGACATTGTGTAGAAATCTACAACCACAGCATCCTGAAAGGAAGCATTCATAACAGTAATCCTTTTCTTTGACTTCTAAACCAAACAATAAATTTTTGTACGCTAATTTATTCTTAAGTTGAAGAGGTTATATTTTGCAAGGGCCAGACAGAAAATGGTCCTGAAATATGTGAAAATATACTTATGACCATCAAGAGCAATACCACTATTGTTAACAGAAAGTTAACATGGAGATCAGTAGTAATATTTCCTTCTTCATGCACAAAAACTTTTATTTAAGAGAGCACTGAAAGATTTGACAAAAATGAATTGCTCAGTATACCTAGCTTTCTAAAGAGGAGGAAGAAGAAAACTCTCTGTTAGGTAAATTTGGTAAATTATGTGACATGCTGCTAATGGAAAATTCAATAAAGGATCTGAATAAATTTTTAGGTGCACACAGGCCTTATCTATACCCACATGGGCATTTGCAGAATTCTGCAGTTGCACATAGAAAAGTTCTATCAGATTATCCATTTCATCTCCGTGTTGGGGAAATATTGTTCACAACCAAATTCTTTGGATTGTTTAGTTGAAACTGCATTTAGTTCTTTTTGGGTGGAATCAGTGTTCAGCCCCATCAGCATTTGGCCTAGCTCCTTGTGTTCACCACAGATGGCCCATGGAGTCAGAGAAATGGGCTGCAGCCTGTGTTTCTGTCACGCTGAACTGACTACATCAAAACACACCTTCTTTCCTGTATCATCTCTCCACATTTTCCCTGTTGCAACCTATGTTCTCCTGTATGTTTAATCTTGGCAAAAAGAAGGATTGTTTAAAGACTAGTAGAATGAAAACTCTTTCTATTTTATTTCATATCCTGACATCTCACTATCCACTCTTTGATTAGTCCGTTAGAACATGCACCTCTCAGTAAGACTGTAAACTCTAATATGTGTGGACAAATATTCAGTTTAGGGCTTGCAAAGCAGAGAAGACAAGGTACAGCTAAAACTATGTAAATTAATTTTCAATTATTTATCCTCAAGTACTCCCATTGAGGAGTTTGTATGGACTTATCGAAGTGCAGAGCACAGACATAAACAAGATCTTGTAGATAAATGGCAATTCCAATCTCTTTATAATAACAGTCAGGTCATGTCTTCACTCAAAACCTCTTCTCATCAGATATGATTGCCACTACAGTACTCTAGAGTTGTGAAGATAAGAGGATATTATTCTCTGGCATTTCATTCTTCTTCTCTAATTTTTTATTTCACCTTATACTTTATCCTCCAAATGTAAAACTCTAATGATGTGTCAGTCACATCTTACAACATAGCAAAATTGCAAATTAGATTGGGAAAGGATGGCAAAGCATGTTGCCTGTCTATTCTGTAATCAAATATCTCCCTAGGTCTGATCAGTAAGAGGACAAGCCAGCTGAAATGCTTGTGCACATCTTTGCATGATATTCTCAGTGTCAGCTGAACCAAGCAAATGATTGTGTGGAGATTCACTCCTCTGAGGCCTGCTGCAGTATTGATTCTTTATTAAGGTACTCAGTAGCAAAAAGAAATTCTGCGTGATTATTCAAACATGCTCCTGAAAACACTATGAAATATCCGTTGTTTGACAATACTTTCTCAGACAAATTTTAATGCATACTTTAGAAAATAGTCCAGTAATAATTTTGAATCAGACAATTGACTTAAGAGTCAAAAAAGCCATATCCTTCTTGAAGAGCAGTACAAATTATTGAAAATTTCTTATTCTGCTTCTCCTGGGATATTGATTAATTTTTGTCTAACAGGAAAGAAAAAAAAATGCAATTACAGCAATGTTGTTCATGCTACTATACTTACAGGTCTATCAGGTTTTCCAGTATTAATCCCTACTGTCACAGGTTTCTAAACTCAGCAGTAGCCTGGCACCCATGAGTTCAGATGTTCTTCAACTTCTGAATCCCAACAAAGTTTATATATTTAAAACACTTTGAGCCATATTCTGTTCTTAATTATCCTGCTATAAATCTGGACTCATAACATAGTACCCGAGCACAATCTTTCCATTCCACTTTTTGTCATTTTATAGGAATAATTCTGTTAAAAAATGCATGAAATAGACATTTCTAGTCTCCTAATACAGATTCAGTAATCAGGATATTTCAGAGGGGAAGAACATATTACAGTGTCCCTTATTATGGTAATGATTGGATTATGTTTAAACTCTATAGGGTGTAGATATTGCACTTGAAAAACTTTTTGATCATTATCATGTCTGTAAGTGTGTCAGAGGAGTTTTTATGACTCTTAAAAAAATTGCTAGGCATTTTATACCGCATCATTATATAGAAGAGAACTGACTTCTCTCGATCAGCATTTCTTTATCTGCCAGATAATTTGTTCAAATGGCAGTGAAGAGCTAGCTCTTGCAGAAGGGCACTGATGACATATGAAGTGGATGGAGATTTAGCAACATATGGTACGGTTTCAGAGGGATGGGAGGAAGTGTATTTGGTTTCATTTTTCTAATTAGGAAATCATCTTTCAAAGTCTAGAAACCCTCATTTTAGATAATGTTATAGTTCTAGGTCAGCCAGACTGGAGAAAGTATTTTCAATATTAAGGGTGATAAATCTGAACTGACTGTTGAATCCCATATTCAGTTATTTGACAATTTTCCTGACCAGTGTGAAAAGGAAAACTTCACGTTACCCTAGTGCTACCTTAAAAAAGGAGGATCAAGGTACACCTATTTATTTCAATTCCCTCGAATCAGGATCTAAACCTGGAGGATAGCACTTTAACAGTTATTTAATTTTGTTCTCATGAAATTGATTGGAAATTACTTCTTCCTAACCATGATTTAAGTGCACCCAAAATTAAACTGACTTTAATGAAATTTTAACAGGTTCATCATTTAGCAGTCTTTAGTCCTTTGAAAGGGCAGGCAGTGGCAAGAAAAAAAAGAATATTCTGTCATAGTATATCATCAGTTACTATATTTTAGGTTTTCCTATCCTGCCTCAGTTATACACAAGAAATAATGACAGATCAATCCTAATAACAGATTGACTGTTTTGAGGCTTTAAAAAATGGGTTTGTGTATTACTTTTAGGTTTGTTCCTGGAAAATTATCCTGGAAACTTTCTGAGGATCAGCCATGATTACAGAAAAACTAGAGGCAGGCCTGAAATAAAGAGCAGATGTAAGAGTCATTAGCTTGGAAAAACCTGGGTGCACACTTCAGAAATGGCACCTCTGCTGAAAACAGTCCTACAATACATCATTGCACCACAAACTGAAAAAGAAAAGCAACGCTCAAATAACTTCTAAAAGCTAATGCAGCCATATGTTTCAGTCTAATTTTGTTGAATTAAGGAAAGAAAAAGCAGACTTTATCGCAGCCATTTATAAAATCTATTGCCATAGAAATGAATCACAAGTGAGATTTGAAATATTACCTATTTGCAAATTACGTGTGTATTTTACAAAGCATTTAAAGCATATTAAGTGACCTATAAGGACCTGGTTTTCCTTCCTTTCTTCTCAGATACAGGTCTGAAATTAGCAGTGGAGGACTTGCTTGTTTTAAAACAACACACGTGATAACGTTTCTTTCACTCATATTAACCCCACTGTGAAAAGGATTCAGTTAAGAGCGGGTTAACCACAGTTAGTGGGTTAAAGTGTACAGAGAGCGGGTTAAAGTGTACTGAACCAAGTTTATTGAGAGAGACGTGACAGTGCTGTGTCTTGTGGAGCACTGTGTTGTGGAGGGATGTTGCTGTCTCTCTAGGTGATAGAGGAGTCGGTGACAAAATGAGGTAGTGACCCACTCAGAGATGTCTAACATATGCTGGCACAGATGCTACCAGACGTCTCCCACAGGGAAGGAGACAAGGAGTGATTATTGAATATTAGGGAAATTTGTACTAGAGAG
Organism: Ibidorhyncha struthersii; assembly: GCA_013398815.1. Lineage (NCBI taxonomy): Eukaryota > Metazoa > Chordata > Aves > Charadriiformes > Charadriidae > Ibidorhyncha > Ibidorhyncha struthersii. Next base: position 45,510 of record VZSZ01008392.1, on the reverse strand, counting down.
GATTAAAGCTTCTTTCTTTTCTTTTCCTGTTTTGGGGGAGGGGAAGAGAAAGGAGAGGGATCATGTCACTGCCCTGCTGTAGCAAAGAACAAAAGATAAGCAACTGAAGTTCAACTTCATGAGCCGTCCCCCTCTTGATGTATGTAAAGCCACTTTTTCAAGCAACAATAGATTACCGTGGAGATCTTACATCTCTGGAGATAAGAGTTTAAATCTAGGTCAGATCCCTATGGTAGCATTTTGAGATGAAATATAAAAATGCCAATGCTATTTTTGCTTCTAAAAGAGAATAAAATAGTTCATGGTCACATTTGGTAAATTAGCTGATTGCAGCAGTTTTAAAATTCATGTACATGATAAATGAATATGTTATTAACAAATTTGCTTGTTGGAAATTTGCTTTCCTCTGTTGCCCCTATTAATGAGACGCATAAAGCAAGCTCAACATAGAGATACACAAGCATAGACCACTAACAGAACAAAGGAACAAAGGGTCAAATTTTGACTGAGTGAAATTGCCCACAGGGGGAATGCTGATAGTTCAAAGAGAACCAAATATACATATAAATAATGAATAAAAAATAACAAGTATTAATTTTGTGTTACATTGTGCAGTTCATATACCAGGTTTCACACAATGCATTCCTGAATGTAACGCAACTGTCTGTATCAAAGGTTTATATTGGTTCAAATTATTGACATAGGTAAAAAGTATGGATAATAATAATGCTGTTCTGCCTACTCAGCTATGAGTTTGACCAAAATAGAAGCAAACTTGAAAGTATTTCTTTTTACTGATGTATCTTTCTTATTATTTATCCTCATAATATCTCTGTGTGCACAGAAGATTTTAGAAATATGGTAGTAAATAGAATATCTCATTGAACCTTCCTTTTCCCCTGCTTGTTAGTGGCCTTTAAGATATATGAACACAGTGAGAGGCAAGAGAATCCAGGGCTGAAGCTCTCCATCTGCCTGATGTACCTAAAAGACAGACACACGCTCTGTGGGAAGGAAGAGAGTTGCCGTCTGTACTTTCCCCATTCAGTTTTTGAAAACTTCTTTCCCAACGGAGCAAGGCCTGATCAAGTGTCTTCAGGGAGATCTCATTTTTGGAGCTATAATTTCAAAACTAATCTTGAAGAAAGAGTTTTCCTACAGAGATGGTATCTACAAATCCAGGTTGTGGATTTCTAATTTGTATGCACAAATCCAGTTCCTACGTTATAAAAAATGTTGCTAATTGTACCAACAACAGCCGCAGTACTGAGAACCACTTGGCAGGCAGGCAATGTTTTCAAAAAAATAATTTTTAAAAAAACAAACTCTTACCAGAGGACATGACTGAAGTATATTAACCAACTCACAAGTTCAAGTCCCATTATGCTTAATCTTTTACACCATGGTTTCTCTTCTGCATTCCTTTCCCAAGTGTTAATTGCCATGAAGATGTATTTTTCTGAAGAAAAACTTCAGGACTGGGACAAATAGACATGTTTTTCTTATCCAGTCCAGGACCCTCATCTACATGTCATCTTCTGTCTGTGTATGGTCTATGGGATTAGCTGGATTACCTATTGTTTATGGTTCCTAAAATAGATTTTTAAAGTGTTTTTTAAAGCAAAGAAATTTGTGCTACTTTTATCCCCAAAAATCTTTGTCTTGATAGAGAACAAACTCTAGCATCATCACATAAACACAATGTAAGCCTGTAAAAATTGATTTTAGGGTCTACTCATAAGACTACACTATTTATGTGCATACATGTCTCGCAAGCATATCAGCAATGAAAATAGCTGTGGACAGACTAAGAGATTTCTTACCTTTTGTTTCTTCTTTAGGAGCATTACCTTCCATCTCTAGTGTTCCTTAAGTGCCCTACAGCATGTGGCTGCTCTTCTGCATTTTTGACTGAACTTTCCAGGCAGCAAATAGATCCCAGACATAAAGACGTTTTCAAAGCAAATTTTTTCAGAACAGAACTTAGACAAACTCTGGCCCTATTAGTATTTACAAACTTTCTGAAAGATTCTGAGGGAAAATAACATGATTTTTTTAAAGTTCTGTGCAAAATGATGTGGATTTTAGTTAAATTTTCAATGCCATCTATTAGTTTCTGTGAAGAATATTGTCAATTATTAATATGATCCTGGGCGTATTCATGACACTTCAAAAATAGTTTGGCTCTGAGAAGCTTAAAAAATGAGGATTAGGCTTTGTGCACCTTAGTTCAGCAATCTGGATGGGTATATCATTTTTGCATGACTAAAGCAGGCAATATTGGCTGCTAATTATAAATCAAAGTAGAAAATATTTGAACAAAAGAAATGGGAATCTGTGTGAAGGCAATGGCTAAAAATCAGAAGTACACATAATCATTTTTAAAAATGAGCCTTTAAAAATGAGCTTCTATGTTCTCCCGGTTTTATTTATATCATTCCAGGTTTAATAACATTTTCTTTAGAAGTAGGGAATGGAATAATGCAAGACTAATTTAAAGAGATACATTGACGGGGGGTTGGGTGATGGTCTGGCACACCGTATAAAAATGGATGTGAGAAAATATCATGCAGCTAAATCAGTGCCAGAAAATGATGCCATCTAAGGACTGAAAGCAACATAGTCAGCTACATAACAGTATGACTTTGATATAACCCTACAGGCAGTTCTACACCCGCAAGCAGTCAACACTGAACACAGCCACATTGCTGGCAGTGAATCCATACAAAGGACTAGCCACAGGCCATGATGCCACTGCAGGAAGAATATATATTTCAACATTTGACATCTTGCTCTAACAGCTGCCAAGTTTGGCTGTAGCTATTGACCTGATTGCTCAAGGACAGAGAGGAAGAAGAAAAGAAGCCATATAAGCAAGTAACAGAGATTTAAAGATCAGAGGCATCCGGGTAGATACATGAACTGACACACTGCCATAGGCGCTAAAGATCCTTTTCCGGAAAATAAAAGCTGTATAATTATACAAACAACTACAACCATGCTTAAAGACATTTAACATAGTGTAGATGAATGAAAAAAATATTATTTTGGCCCGTAGTTATATTCTACAGGGTTTCACTGCAAGCTTTCACTGCTGCATGCTTAAGAATATTCAGAATCTCAAGTGATTTTGAATTAGAAAAATTTCAAAGGGGAAAATCGCACCCAAGTAACTGATGAGAAGGTTTGGGTCATTGCATTGTCAAAGTCTGATCAGTTTTAACGGTAAGGAAAAAAATCAAAAGCTATCAATTTCCAGTGGGCTTCCCACCTCTTTAAAATCAGAATCTCTGATTTGGCATAACCTTCACCAATACTGGCCCTGTTCACAACTTTCTCCTTTTTTTTTGCTGTTCTGCCTAGCGGTGAAATCTCCATGGCGAGGACTGTCATTTACTCCAGGGCAGATTTATCAAGGAAGCTAATGGGGTTGTCATGTCCCCTTAAATACCCATTAACACTTCCCCCTGTGATGCATATTACATGTCACAACAAGCATGTAACTGAGCAGGTCCACTTTGCCATTGCCAGTCCACTGAGGCAAAATGCAATTTGTTTGTTTATTGGGGCAGGATATAACAAAACTGTTTATTTTTGCTTAAGAGTAAATATATGTATTTTGTTTTCTATTTATTTCTAAAACCAATTATTGAAATGGGTTACCACCTCTACCCCAAGGTTACATTTAAAGGCACAGATGTGAAGAAAACACTCATATATTTGTTATTCCCTTTTGGAAGCAAGGCTGCGTAACTCCCTAATAATACATGCTCTAGTGCTTTGTGGTCTATGGCTGAACTGTAGAGCTAAGAAGCTGTTACAAAGGGAAACTGTGAATGTTTTACCTAAAAGATAAGGACTAAAGCTACTAATTCTCTGTTCTCTTGATGTCATCTCTGTTCAAATTATTCCAATATTTGTCTCAATAGCAGCAATGAACAGTTATGCTTCTAATACAGAGGCATGCATAAAACTAAAGCAAAACAAGGTTTAAGAAATTATTTTAATATTACACACTTCAAAATGTGCTTAAAAGTGTATGTTTTTTCTGCAATATTTCCTTGAAAACCCTTTTTAAAAATATATATTCTGAAAATGGTATTTTTCCTTTTGCACTTAAGGGGTGAATTTATGCATTTGGTTCTATACTTTAAAGGGTTTTTTACGATTATTTGAACTGTGAAAAGTGGTAGGTAGGAATCTATGTTCATATGTCCCAGTACCTTCTACAGTTCTTATGAATTCAGTGTGTTCTGGCATATTACTTTATGAAAAGTAATTACTGACTTGCCAGATGAGTCACACTTTGACAGCTACTTTAAAAATGCGTTCTCTCCAATTTGGGTAAAGCAAACGGACAAACAATGAATAACATGGGAATTGTACAAACAGCTATAGCAATTCAGCATCACAAGTCACTTGTGAAATCTGTAATATGTGAGGAGATTAGTAAGCAAATATAAGTACAATTCAGTATAAAAGGCAGCCTGAAGTTTTAAAGGTGACCTGCAAGAAATGTTGATTTTTTCATTTTCCTTGAAATGAGTCTTGAGGTTATTTATTTATTTATTTATCTATTTTCTCCTTCAGTTTTTGAGAATGTGAAAACAAATCTTTGATTTCTATCTCTCTTATTACTCTTGAAGATATAATGAATGTGAAGCCTGTTGCATATTTGTTTTCATTTTGTTGAAGGGGTAGGAGGGTGCAGACAGAGTTTGCCAGCAACTGACAGGAGGGTATTGTGAAGGGAGTAGGATGTTAAACGTTTGATGAAATCATCCTTTAAAAAAAAAAGGTTTAATTTGACCAGACAAATGCAGACAAAGAAGTTTGTCTAAAAGCTCCCCCCTTTTTTTGCATTCATATTTGGTTTTGCAATTTTCTTCCCTACCCTTGTCCACACCAAGCTTTTTCCTTGTTGTCCCCGTCAGATGTTGTGACCTCTGGCTGTTCAGTGGTGAGAGGTGGGTGACTGGAATTGCCCCCCAGCTTGGCATGGGTGCAGTACAGATCAGTGCAAATTCAGCCAGCCCAGTGTTTGTAGTCAATTTAGGGAGAAAAATTGTATGTTGACTACTGACATTTCCTAGTAGAACTCAACAGTTTCTCTAGAATGGACAAGGAGATTTTTTTTTTTCATTTTATTCTAGGGTAGTGCAATAATGTCAGAAACAGAGTCTTACATGCTACCAGTATCCAAACTGTGGTCTGATGCAGTTAGATAATGGCAAGGAGGCAACTGGAGCATGAGCGATGGAAAAAATAGCCAAGAATCCTTGAGAATACTGTGAAGAAATCATCACTGTTGCCTTCCCTTTCATTACTATATGTCATTCTATTTCATCCTTTCATGCTACCTAAAAGTCACACCCAGCGATAAGCAGACGACACTAAACACTTTATCATTTTTAAGATGCTTTGACTGTACATCTTCCTCCTTTCATCTGGCCAGCCTGGGGCCTTCACCTGCGTGCTCTAGTGAAGCACATTGGGTCCAATATCAACTAGAAATCTGAATTCTTCCATCCTCATAGACACACACCTTATATGCCGCAGTTTAGTGCTTCTGCCATGTGGATTCATACCAGCTAAGGAGCTGATCCTAGAGGTACAGCAAGACACCAGTTCTTGAGTGTTTGTTTTTTAAATATTGGATTATGTTTACATGTTCCTATTAATAGAGGCTGACTTTTAGCTGACTACACACTGTGTCGGTTGAGATTCTTGGATGAGAATAAAATAAACATCATGATTCATTTACTGAAGCTGTAGAAAAAAGTCTTGCAAGAAGTGAAAGATTTAAGCTGGAATGATTTCTCTTCCTCTTCTGCAGGCAGCATGCTAAAGGTAAACTATGATGTGCTTAGGAGAGGTAGGTATGAGTGGAATATAAACATACAGATAGACAAGTGTAGTAATAATATAGTAGATGAGGCAAACTGTAAGCTCAAATAAATAACACTAATTTGAAAATACATATATGGGTGAGAAGCACACCACATTGCCTTTATCCAGTATATGAAATAAAAGGTTTCACTTTTCTTGGGTTAAATCCTTCTATCTTTATTTTGATGAAGCTCTCTCTGAGGTCAGAGACTAGTCTAAGAGAAGATAAACTCCAAACTACTGTTTGCTTTGCAGAAGTTAAAAATTGATGTTCATGCAGTAGGTATTAGTCAATGCATAGCAGGCTGACTCTGATTTCAAGCAAACACAAATCAGAACTGACTGTCCTGCAGTGAGTGGAGTTACTGAGATGTGAAACTCCTGTTAAATCACAGTGAGACCTACGGATGCATTTTTAACCAGGCAGATTTCTTATTTTTTATTCTGAAACATGGAAGAATAGACACTGAAAGCCACCTGGGAAGTATTACTTGAAGTGGAAAAGACTAGGATCAGTTGAGTTATGGGAGCAGCAGATGATATCTACACTATTAAACAGTGCTTAGGTATACTTGTAGGCACAGGAACTCATCAGCAACTGTGCTGGCAACGTGTTACAACAGTCCCTCCTATAGTTCTGGCCCATGGCAGCAAAATACATCCCAACGATTCCTTGACACAGAAGCAATGGTCAGACAGCTTTCCCAGAGACAGGCTGGATGTTACCTTCCTATTCTGGTGAATAGGATGATTGAACATTGCAGAGGCTTGCTGTTCCACACAGCTGGTGTCAGTTCCAGGAAAATTTTCTGGACATATTTAAGTTACTAGTATTTTTGTATCCTTCTTTACTGTACATATCTAGCCATTGTATTTTATGCATTTATGAAGAATTTCAGGTATTTGTAACAAAAAGAATACGCAGTAATAAATTTGCACACAGTATGCAGAAAGTATTTAGCACAAACAGAAACTTTTAACATAATCTTTAATAGAATGAAATTTACTGGTGTTCAGGATGTTGCCTCTCCCTCCAGACCCTGATGTTTTCTCTGCATTATTACATTCTGTTTCTTCTAAAAGTTTTTCATAAAATGCAAGACTGCTGCTCCAGCTGCACCCAGCCCACCTGATTTACCAAGAAAGAACTCACCCCTCTGCATCTCAGAAAGAGAGTACTAAGTGGGGTTCGTAGGGATTTTTGGCTTAGTTGTCTTGATGATAGGGTGCTTGATCCCACCTTACAGGCGGGAAATATGACACTGTCCTATCTGAAGGAGGTGGCAGTTTGGAGTGTTAGAAATTGTCAAAGACAGGGCTAAAGGATATTTTTTGTGGTACAAAATCACAGCTAAAAAATAGGGTCCAGCCTGCAGGGCTCCGGGCGAGGATGGGTCCATGAGGATGCACAAACACAGGGCAGATATTGGGCAATGTCCTGGCAGCTATGTAGTTGCAGCATGTTAGCATTGCAGCTTGACGCCAGGAACAGAAATAAAGATGGCTAAAGGAAGGATTTGGAACTGTAAATCTGGAAATCAGGATAACACCAGTTGCCCTGAGTGAATACCCTACTAGAGGCAAATTTTGAGGAAAAAATTTTAGCAGTGAGCAAAGGGAGTGGTGATAACTAGTCCTTTATTAGCTCTGTGTAACGAAGTGTGCAATAACATGCACGACTGGGAAGAAGTGGTGTCAGGGCAACCTCTCCTCTTTTTGTTTTTTTTTTCTTCCCTCCTTCCGGATCCTGGCAGCCTACAGTCCTGCACCTGTCGTGCTGCGAGTCTCAGAGCTGAGCTGCCCATAAACTTAGGTTTTGTTTGGGCCAAAAATAAGCAGATGCAATTGTAAAACAAGTTTTTAAAGAGTAATTACTCTTTTTTACCAGTAGACATGTTTTACTTGAGACACATACTTGCCATGCAATATTTTGTATACCTAATTTGAGGATTATTATATTTGTTTTTGCCGATTGTCTAGTGGGGGAAAAGAAGGCACAGCCAGCTTACATAAAAGAGGATCCCTTTGGCAAGATACATCCATTGTTGTCCTGGATATGAAGTCATGCTGTAGCTGTTAGCTTAACCTCTTTTAAAAAGATTGCCATATATTGTAGGCATTTTTCCCTATAAGGGAGAATATTAATGTATGTCAGAAGTGCTGTACACAGTTTTCTGTGTTAATGGCTTGGAGTTACAATGCAATCTATTGCTCTGCAAATATGGACTTCATAAAGATCATGTGAATATAGGTACTACAAGATTAAGGGTAGCTTTTGCTTCATACAAAGTTATGCTGTATTTATCTCAGGAAAGAATGCCCTGTCTCATTGAAATATGATATATTTCCCAATAAAATGATCCCTCAGTGTGGATCACAGCTGGTGTAAATGGCAGAAGTTCTTTTATGGGCCACTGGTTTCTGGTAGCTGAGTATGTCACCCTGTATTTTGGGGGCTTTGGGGGTGGGAGTTGAGTCTGGTAATCTTGGGCTAGATAAAGCTGCTAGAGGGATTGGAACAGCTAGTGTAATTTTGCCTCTGTTCTCAAGTTGAGTTGTCTGAAGTGGCCTGAATTTCTCACACAATATGCTTTATCCCTTGTGTCCATATAGTAGTTCTATTTGAGAGAACAAGGTTTATGTGTTGAAAAAATGCTGAAGTGAGGCAGAGGTCAAATGTACATACTGTACAGCAAATACTAGGAGTAATTTGTGCACCTGTATTTTTGGAAAATGCTTCTTTGTGAGTTACAGTAAAGTGCTTTCTAAAGCTGGGAATGTCTCATTTTTTATTGACTTAAGTTTTCATTTAGCTAGAAAACTTAGAATTTGAAGATTAGGTTTAGAAAGTGACATGGAGTAGGTATATTTTATTTTGTTAGTATCAGAAAGAAAATATAGATTATCTGAGTGTTTGTGGCTCATTTAAGAGGATGGATCATTTTTTAAGAACAACATTAAACATGTAAATTACAAGAATTAGGCCTTATTATGACATAATTGCACCTTTAAAATAATGATAAGGCAAAACTGTAGTGTCTATGTGTACCTGGGTATAGTAACAGTAAGTATCTATTATGAGATAAATAGTTATCATCCTCATTTATGTATGTTTCCTAAAGACTAAAATGTAAATCTCTTACATAGATTTGGTCAACTTAAAACCAATTAAATTGGTACAGGTGTAAACCTAAACTCTGACAAAATGAGCAATTCCTGCAGAAGTAGAGAAATGCGTACAATAATATTGCTTGAAGATACAAGTCAATTAAGCCTCTAGTTTCTCTATGAATAAGTCACCATTTTGAATGAGTGTAACGTTTGCAGATAAAGTTTCAGATACACATTTAGTTGCCCTTTATAAATTTTTATATATATAGCACATGCTGAAAAGTATTTTTCTTTGCATACTATGATCAATATCAGCGTAGATTCAGTTAAATTTTACAGCATAAGCACTTAGAAATTAAGTAAATGTGACAATTTTTGAACTGTAAAATACATCATGCTATTCCAAGATCCTTCATACCAAGAAATATGACTGACATACATTTTTAATGCTCTAAGATACTTCTTTTTAAAAAGAAAGGATAATAATATTCAGATGTAACGCAGCATTCATGGCCAGAACAGCCTGTTTAATTCTACTCTCTGACATTTGAAGCATGTAGGGATTTCAGCAGTGTGAAGGACAAACAAATTCACACAAGAAAATCTCTGCTCCTCTATTCCAGCTGTATTTTAATTTTACATTGTTATTCTTGCATTTCTGCATGTTTAGATTTTTCTTCCCCTGTGCAAGGATGACTTTTCTAACATTATGTTTTTAAATCTGACAAGGTCATACAAGCTGAAAAAAAAGAAGAAGAAGAAGGGTCATCAAAAGGGGAAAAATAACAGAACTACGGTGAAATGGCTCTCTGTTGGCCTTTGTATCGATTCAGAGTGTGTCAAAAGGGTCTTTTGTCGTGCCCCTACCACAGCATACTAATTTGCTAGATCAAGTCTGTCAGAATATCGACTGGAAGTAAAGAACTACAGTGGCAGCTTTTGTGTTTCATACAGCAGGGAGCCTGTGTGTGAAACAGGATTATCAGGGGGTCATGAAGAGAGTCAAGGGATGTCCATCACTTCCCTTCTGGTAATGTAATGGGGCGGGTGCCTGGATGTGATTAAGATGTAGGACACAGGAGGCATAGCGGTGAACAAATCAGACACACACACATGCAAATCAGGTTGGCTGCTGTTAACCACATATTTTTAATGAAAAATCCAGAGACAGACCAAGCAAATATCTAAACAGCTGCATTCAGATTAAATATCAAACAGTATATTCAATGCCTGGTGTGTGTGTCTGTGCCTGTGTCCATGTGTGCACATGCAGAAAATCTACAACACATGCAAGAAAGGGTTTAATTCTTATTCTTTTTTATTTTTTTTTAATGCAACATTCCAATCTACAAGTGTTTATTCTACTCCTTTTTGCTGTTGAAAATAGTATTGCTGAATGGTTACAGCAAACATCCAGGGGATGTACAAAGATAAAATGATGCTTTGTGTTATGGCTATACATGTGCACCACATTCAGATAAGATGCTCATCACTCTGCTGTGGGCTTAGCCTTGACTTAGATGCCATTGTCATTCTAATATGCCATGAGCAAAATATCTTTCTGGAAACTGAGAAAAAAAGAGAAGTATTTGTGTGATTGAACAATGTGTAGCTTGATAAGTGCCTCTTTTTAAAATTGTGGCAGGGAACGTCTGCTTTCTGGATCTGCGGGCTGCATCTCTGTAGCTTATGTGAGAGCTGTGAGGAGCTTTCCAGCACACACTGACACAATTTACAATCCTTGTTATTTGTACAATCCATTTTTCCTCGACATTGTTCCTAATCTTTAATCCCTTGTTTCTGAAAATTCAGTGCTAAGTAGGAAAACAACATAAGATGCCAAAACAACAATGGCTTTTACATGCACAGCATCTGAGGGCCTGATCCAAACCCCACAGGCTGGGGGAGGAACCTGAAAAGAGTCTAAGGGATTTTGCACGTCTCCGGACTCTTTAGTCCAGCAATAGATATTTCAGTCGCCCTATAAAAAGTTCAATTGCTTTGAAATGAAAAATTGAAACTTGGAAAAGTCTAAATCTGTTTCTCATTCCCTTTCTACTATTTGCTACCAGGCATGACTAAGGCAGTGTTGGGAGCCAATGATAGAAACTGGCTCCATTGAGGATCCCTTTTTTTTTTCTCCTGTTTCCCTTTCCCTTTCCCTTTCCCTTTCCCTTTCCCTTTCCCTTTCC
>VZSZ01008392.1:5800-28743 GCA_013398815.1 Ibidorhyncha struthersii | reverse complement strand
TTAAAAAAAAAAAAAAAGGTTAAAAATATTGTATGTATAGGATAACAAAGAACAATGAAACCTTTGTATGATACCTGCAAAGCTGTAGCATCAAGAAATACACTGAACAATGTGCCCCTTGATAGAAAGCCTTTCAGACACAGAAAAACTGTAGTCCAGGAAATCTGGTCATAGCTTGATATTTTCTAAAATTTACAGTTAGAAAAACCTGGGACAAATATATCCTAAGTAGCTAACCTAAGACCTACTAGCACAATCTGTGGTTGGCAGTGGTGTACAAGCTTATGAAACCATCCAAGTTTTGCTAATAACTACAGGATCTGGTCCAGTCAAAAGTGAAATCAAAGCATTAAATGTCATGAATCACAAGAAATAAACCCCTCTAAAATAAGAAAAAACATGCAAATTTGCAGAGGAAAAAAATCAAGGTTTTGAGAGAGCACAGATGGCTAGTAGCCCTCTGCTACAAGGAATATGATGTTTCATGTGACCTCTTCTTCCATGGAAGTAGCAGTAAATTGAAGGATTTACATGTTCATATTTATTCACATGATTAAAATGTTATTGATCCAAATCATCGTTCTATATTATAAACATTGTATCAAAAGAAAAAGTTTACAATGTTTCGTCATTCAATGTTTTATGTCTAAATGTTTTAAAGATTTTGTAAAAATTAAGTAGCTGCCAGGCGTTGCAATTTCTAGTCTATGATTTCTTAATGAGAGCAGAGCACACAAACTACACACACACACACACACAGAATCATATATACCCACAGGTTGGTTTTGTTTTTTTTCAGAAAATGGTAAAAATACATATTCTAATCCATCAAAATTCAACGATCCTCAAGTGTAAGTGAACATCTGCTTTCATCTAAGAAACATTTTAAACTTCTTGACAGTTACAAGAATTGCAATCCCTAGAGACTAACACTTTTCTTTTCAGAGAAAATTCATATCATGCATGGCTTTACGGTAGGAAACTGCAGTATGCTGTATGCAATTGTAAGTGAACACACAGCGTAGTCGTCTCCATAAGCTCACTGAAACTTCAGCATTTGATTCAGTAGAAAAAAAATAACTGGAAAAGAGAATGAAAAAGGCTACTAGAGTTTCTGTAAAGTCCCTAGGCAGATTATTAGCAGTATTTCATGAAATCTCAAAGGGTAAAATCAACTAATTTCTTTATTTTTATGGATTTTCAATAATAACCCTTGTTTAATAGCATTCTAACTCAGCTTTCCCAGTTACTACAGGGAAAATAAGATCAACATATTAATGCAGCTTACAAAAAAAAACAGGAAAACGTAAACTATTCTATCTAGCTTTTTAGCCATCCTAAAAACTCTCTTTAAATACCTCTTTATAAATTTGATTCTGCTGCCACTTAGCTTATCACCTGCATTACACTTTGTATTGTATTTTGAACTGAAGCGGTCTATAAGGTGTGGGTTCACCCTTCTTCAGGGACCAGGACCACGACCATTTGTTCTTCCTAAGAACTGACCAAGTGTTCAGCACGTTCCTAGGAGCCAGGAGCTTCCTCGGCCTCTGCCACCATGCCCTAACTCATCTTTAATATTGCCTTCAAATTATGCTTTTTCTTTGTCCTACAATATATGAGTTTAAATTGCAGGGAATGTCTGTTGCAATGCTACAAACTAAAAATATTTTAATATTCATTCACATGCTGTGAGACAGAACCTAAACACAGCATCACTGAGTTAAAAGAATAGTACTGCTTCACTGCCCTAAATGTTCACTAGCCAAAGATGAATTCAAACAATAACATAATTGTTTTTATTTTTAAAAAGTCCCATCAGACAAGATCCTTAGTCTTTGAACTGCTGCGCTCCTTTTTAAAGGTGTTTGGTAGCTCAGTTTCTCATTGAATTTAATGACAAGAGAGCTTGTTCAAATCCTACCAGTGTCTTATGTACCTCATGAATAGTGCCGGTATAAATAAGAATTACTGAATGCAATTAAATTCACTTCTCTAAAACATGAGTAAATCAGGACAGCTATCTTCAGAAGGCAAGGAAATAAAAATTCTCTGGGATAAACTGAAAATGTTATATGTGAAACTTGTCCGTGCCGTTTAAGTGCATCTTATTATCCTGAATAGTAATAATTATCCTTGATAACAATGATTATCCTTGAGATCTATCTCTGTATATATAAGCATATTGGCACATGAACAAATAACAATGAAATATGACAGTCACACAAGGTACTACCCATCAGCTGAGCTGCTGTGATTCAGCTGACATAAAGATCCATGTGAATGATGTTAGGACTTTGACATTTAAACACTTGCCAAAAAACCTCTGGCAGTTTAGGATGGTACTTCCTCCAACTTATTTGTCATCAGTGTCCTCCAGGAATTACTCCGTATCAGAGCTGCCAAAATGAAACTTGAGCACTTTAGTGCAACTTCTACCAGTTTGGTCCCGACAGTCAAAAGAAAAGTTAAACCAAGATACTTGTCTTTTCACTGAAAAACCTAAGAACTGTACACACACTCTGTTTTCTAAATAATTCCCAGTGGTGGAGTACAACATGTTAGCTGCTGGTTCCTTTGCTTATCTGAATTTAAGCTAATGAATTTCATCTCACAGCTAGAATGGATAGGAAAGTACATGTAGAGAGTTATGAGGCTGAGCTCAGCTTAAAAGCTGTCTTCTAAGTCATTTGATTATGTAAGATGGTGTTCTCACAGCCTGAGACAGTCACAGTTTTTTACCTTAACTAAAATCTAGAGGCATTTTTTGCAAGTTAGCAGCTTAAGTTAATGATTCTGACAAGCAGCGTGATGGATTTTCCAGGTCTGTCAGAATTCTTTAATTTTCTTCCTGCCTTCTTAGGTGTTAACCATTATGTCATTTCAAACAATCCCCCTGGTGACACAGAGAATTATTCTGGTGGGTTTTTCTGTCCTTCCACTGCCATATGTTCATAACAAATTGTTTTACATGGGCAATTGCATCTTACAAAGCAAGAAAATGTAAATGTACAAGAACATTTTCTAAAGAAAAATCAGACGATTTCCTGGAATTCCTCACCCTTCTTTCAACCCCTATTTTTTCCTTGTTTCATGTGAACAAAAAATTCAGAAATTATTCTTCAAGTCCCCCTTTCCACTTTGAGTTTGTCATGATAGGTTTATATCCTATAATTTATTTTTAAGACTAAATTTCTCTTATTTTCTGTAATTTGTCTCTTCAGTATAGACACAGATAACTCTCATTAAGGGAAAACTGCAAATGCCAGAATAAGAGAAATGTCTCTCACCTCATATGTTTTCTCTGACATGAAATGCAGGAAATAGAGTTTACCATATTTTGCAAAGGCATGGGGCTGCATACTGGGCATAGCTATTAATGAAAGACAGCTACAGCGCAGACTGAATGACTGAGACCAAGATAAGCAGAAGCATAGATAACAGACAAATGCAAGTAGACAGTCTTTGCAACTTTCCAGTCTTGACTATCAAGGGTTAGTTCTGTAAATAAAATTAGCCCAGTTCACTCTTTACATCATTGCAAAAACATGTCCAAGAGCTCCCAAATTTCATCTGTCAAAGTGTGATGGCTAACTTGGTCTCTGTCTGAACTACAGTTTCCTTCTCCATTGTCTTGATGAGTATCTCCACAATTCAAGCAGCATCATTAAGCTGGAAGATAAGGGAAGGTGTGCCTGCTGAGCTCCACATGAATACGTGCCTGCATCCTCAGCAGGAATAAAGCAGGATAGATTACAGCAAAATAAAAATAGCCTCAGAACAAGCCACCAAAATTAGCCAGATTTAGCCAAATGGGCAGCATGTTTCCATAGTTGTAGAATAACCTTGAACACCTATGGCATCTTCTGAAGACGACTGTTCATCCTCCACACACAACTTGCAAACAATGATAAACCTCCATTCACTGGAACCTGGTTCTTGCCAAGTACTCCCCTTTCTTTCATTCCTGCCTGTAGCTCAGCGCTTTATTTAAATAATCCATCATAGGTGTAATGTTTTTGAAAATAATGTTTACTGTATTATTAGGTCATTTTTTCTTCCATTTCAAGAGTGGCTTTTTTAAAGACAGTAGATATGTTGACTGCTACCAGAAATCATATGAAATCTCTAGACATTATCCTTCATTCATGTTTCTCATACCAACTCCATGGGTTACACCATAATGTAACAACTGCTGTAGAACAAAAGAGCCTATCCTGCTCACTTAACAAGTTTAAATTGAGATTATCTATTCTTTTTTTTTGACTCAATCAAGTTTGTTTCTGAATGTGGTGCTAATGACAAATTTGGAGGTGACTGAAACTGAATTGCATTTGATTTTTTTCACTTGAATTGAAATTACATGTCTGATAAACCAGAAAATTCATGATCTGTGGATTTAAATCTACATTTAACATCCTCAGCCCAGTTTTTGATTAGATAATGAAAACTACAGAGGCACAGTTTCAGCACTGTTCTGTACTTCTCCATTTTACTCCATAATCTGTAATTCCTTACTATACTATACTATACTATACTATACTATACTATACTATACTATACTATACTAACTTTCTACAAAAAATAGAAAGCACTATCCAGCTATAAAAGGCTTGTCTTTTGTTCACTAATCCAATAGACTCACTAAGTTCTTTTGCCAGAACTAGGTGCTGGTGTGATTGTCTACACAAAGGAGTGACGATAATGTCTGTGTTTGTGAGGCGTGTGTGAATACTCCATCACACACTAATTTTCCAGCCACAGTGGTACCTCAGCACAGGCAGACTCAGACTGCTCCTACAGCCAAGTTGCAGTGTGCACTGTGGGCTGGCCTTAGGACCTGAAGATGCAAAGTAACATAGTCAGTAATACTGTAATTTACACCTTCCTTACAGAGATATGAGCCATAGTAGTTCTTGTTTTGTTTTTATACATGTGTTTTTATCCGTTGTTGCCCTTACACTAAGAAAAGCCATAAGATGCAAAGGTCTCATAGCCCTGCTTACTGCTTACCTACCCTGATGTTACCTATACAGCATCTCAGACTCAACTTAACAGAAGCCAGCTGTGTCGGAGCATAGTGATAACTTGGCCCTCAGTAGTTCCCTGTGGAGCGCTGAGCCATTGATGTACTCCCAATCAATTCCTACACAGTTACAGTTCAATGAGCTATTTAAAGAAAAAAATGACTGTGTAAAGCAAGAGGGATATTTAAAGAACAGATTGAGAAATAAAGAACTAAAAGCAAGGCAAAACCCAAAGTACTGGAGATAGACCTGGCACAGAGGAGGTAGGGAGAAAGAAGGAAAAAAAAAGAAACATGAAAGACTCAAAACTTTGTGGTGGATATCCTCAGATAAATGAATGGGACATTCACGTCAGCAGCATTACTTGGTATTCCTAATTCCTTTAGTGTGGAAAAGCACTTAAATTCTTTATTATAATTTCTCGCCTATGCACATGTGCAAACCCTAGCTCATCAGGATAAACCAAGTGGTCAGAAAAACCATTGGAAGAAATGTACAATAAGTTTTAGTGATTAAAATAATATACCTAATCTTTCCAGTGAGGACTTCTGGTATTATCTTAATGACTATATCATAAATGTAGTGTGTGCTGGTGATTACTGAGCTTGAATATCTCAGTCAGTCAAAAGAAACACAAAATGCAGGAGATATTCAGATAGTATATTATTAAAATCCCTGTTGATTCTTTCTATTTCAGTATAACTATAACATGCAGTTAACTTCTTGTCCTTGGGCTGGTTTTTCAGCATATTTCTTAAGGATGTATTCTTAAGTGATTCACAGACTCAAAATATACTTTTCAAAACATATATTACTAGAATTATTTCTGTTCTCTTAATACCATTTCCAAGGTTAATTAGAAAAGCTAACCAGGGCCAGGCTTTTTTTTCCAAAATTCAATGCCTGGAAATAAAAATATAATATGGTTTTCAAACAAAAATAGAAATAATTTTATTTTTTCCTTATTTAAACTGAAATTTATTTTAATTTATTAAGAATATTCATGGGATAAGCTTTCACTCTTCTTTCTGTCCCTCCTGATATTAACAGTTACAAGTGTTTAACTTAATCTGCTATATCATTACAAATCTAAGCAGGTTAGCAACTTCTTCTAACCAAACCAGTGAACAGCCACTTTCAGAAATGTCTCTTACAGATCACAGTGAAATTCTAATTCCTCAATACCAAAATGTAATAACACAAAACATATATTTTTTTTGCCACAAAGAGAAAAAGCATGGAGAGCTAAAGATGGAAAGTAAAAAAAAATATTGAAGAATTACAGTTGAAATGAACATGTCCTAAATATCCATGGGTTTTTGAACTGTTTTTTAAAATGCCTAAATGGTAGCCCCTGTAAGTCACAGCCTTTTCAAAACGTTCGGGTTCTGGTTTGAAGAGGTTCTGACAGCAGCGTTAAAAGAAAGGACGTGAGTTCAAGGCTCTTAATGCTGCTGTTTATGGGAAAAAAGCATTCTCTTCCAGAAAACTGTAGTTTAACAGAACCCATTCTATATACGCTAAAATAGAGCCAAAGTTCAATTTAAAGTGCTGTTGCACACTTTACCAAAGCTCTTGACTTCAAAATTTTTTTCTCAGCTGGACTTACAAATCCTGTATCTGTTGACCTTCAGAACATGGTGCAAGACCATTTATTCTCTCAGCGTTTTGCTTTTGTGTGTATCTGAACAAGGTGAGGAAAGAGGAAGGAAGAATCATCTGGGGAAGCCACTGGCGTTTAAGACAGATGACATGGACAAAAAATCATTCAGCTGAAATGGTTGGAGAAAGACAGATAAGCAGAATGTAATTAGTTAAATGCTATTAGCAAGACTACCATAAAATGGGTTATTTTTTTTCTGATTTACACTGGTTTATAGAGAGTTCACAATAATAACACTGTCTATATTTGGAAGGAAGAAACAAATTTCCATTCCTGATTGCAGCTGGGATTTAAAGTCTTCAGTTTCCATAGATGGTCTGAATTGCTGTTCATGAAGTGAAATGCTTGTAATACATTTGGAAAAGTATTAACCATCACAAATTGATTGACCCAGTATCTTGTTAATATAGTTAGACATAACAGCATGACTGAAGCTTTCTGTATTAGTATCAATTAGGAATTCTTTGTTTAAGTCAACTCCTCTGAAACATCTAGGAAATATTCTTTATCTAATATGTCAGGCTTCTTCATATTCATGATCATGAATTTTAATTATCTTTAAGATAAGAGATTGCCCTGGTTCTGGCGGGGATAGGGTTAATTTTCACAAGGATCTGGGACAGGACACAGCCTGGTCAGGGGACCCAAACTAGCCAAAGGATACCATATGAGCCATGCCCAGTATATACCTGGGGGAGCTGGCCAAGGGAGGGAGCAGAAATCACTGCTCCCCACTTGGAGCCCACTGCGGGATTCCCAACTTCACTCAGTGAGCGGTGGTACATTAATTGTGTTTTATATATTCCTTATTGTTGTTGTTTACCTCTTTTCTTTGCTGTTCTGTTAAACTGCCTTTATCTCCACCCACAAGTTCTACCTTTTTCTTTTGATTCTCATCCCATCCCAGTCTGGAGGTGGGGAGCATGTGTGAGCAATGACCACGTGGTTCTTTGTTGCTGGCTGGGGATAAACCACAACAGTCCTTTTTGGTGCCCAATGTGGGGCTTGAACGGTCAAAATAATGACAGATCTGACCAGAGCAAGTTAAAACAAATTTGTTATATACATTTATATTAGTTAAATAGTTGCTGGTCGCAATGTTGCTTTGTTTGTTCACATGTCCATGTTATGTAAATTCTTATATGCACTATGTACTCCCCCTAATGCTGTTTATCACCTCTGGCAGAGGAATCAGGATTATCACTTTGTTGTCCTGTGTAATATCGATTTATGATATGATAACGTCACTGTTCATGCTGTTATGTTGGTACGCTTATGTGGGTATTGCTGTCCTGTCGGTACCTCAGGCACTGTATCTCAGAATTGATTAATTATTGTACCCAATCTATGGGGGAAACAGGTGGGGATACTTCTCCCACCTCTTTCACCTCCCTTTTCTCCTTCAGGCCAGGTACAACAGCTTTTGAGTCCTACTGCTATGTCTCCTGTGTTTCAGGTCTTTTTTAGGGCTATACAACTATTTAAGAATACCATCCAGAGATCTCCTCCAAGGCTGGATAGTCATGGGTGGCATGACATGTGGAGAATACGGGCAGGTATCTTGAAAACTTCTCACCTTGAATGGTTTGGGACTTCACCCTCGAACAACTACAGGACCCTGATAAAGTGATAGAATATTTGAAAGGAAAATCCTGTGACTATTCAGAGAGGCATAGCTTACTGCATTGCTGGGCCCTGGCCAGTATCTACTAAACACTTAGATATTTCACCCTCAGGGGAAAGAGGGGGAAACCAGACTGAGAGGCACCGCAGCTACTCCAACTCCTGCAACAGACATGGAGGCTATTCCAACCCCTGTGACAGGTGCTGCGGTGACTCAAACCCCCGTAGCAGGCATTGCAGCTGAACCAGAAAACCAGCCAGTGCCGTTATCAATCTCCCCAATACAGAAGAAGAAATACACAAAAAATCCAATGCTGGGATAACAGGGCCAGTAGCTTGGAATTAGAGGGTAGAGAACCCAAGCAGCTGCGATCCCTGTTTAGGAAAGGGGGCATTCACAAGGAGACTGGGAAAAAGACACAAGCCCTCAGTCTCTGGAGGTGACTCCTGTCAGGTGTGAGAGAAAGGTACCTGTTCAGTGAAGATGATGTGTATCATCCAAGCAAGCAGACCACCATGGAGAGAGGTATCCAGTACCTGAGGGAACTAGCCATGTGGGAGGTGGTTTATTATGACCCAGACAACACACAGTTACCCACAGTTCTTGATGAGGTCCAATACATATGGCCCATGTGGCAAAAGTTTGTACAGAGTGCACCATCATCATATGCAAGCCTACTGGCAGTGATGGAATGGAACAGTGAAGATGGACCAATGGTGGATGAAGTGGCTGGCCAACTCCAGTGATACGAAGAAAGTCCCTCTTCCTCCCTTGTCTTGGCTGTAAAGACACTGTCCCAGAAGGACCAGCAACTCATAGAGACTATGTCCTACTCCCCACCTACACAGGCCATTATCTCAGCTATTAGGAGTAGGCATTTCTCTACTCAAGAGAGAGGTTATAGAGGTTACACACCACAAGGCACCCTGTGGTTTTACCTGCGTGATGACAGAGAGGGCATGAGGAAGTGGGGTAGACTACCTACCCCAGCCCAACAGACACAGGTACATGAGTTGCAAGGAAAAACAATCACAAAAGAGGATCCTTCCAAGAACAGGTGCTGATCGCCACCATACTGGTGTGTCAGCAGTAGGTGTGTCAGCAGTAGTATCGCACCAGTCGAGACTTTCTGATCTCTATCCATAAGCTAATTTGTCAACTAGAGACCTAAGGAGTGATCAGCAAGACTCACTCACCCTTTAACTGGCCTGTATGGCCAGTGCAAAAATCTAATGGACAGTGGAGGCTAACAGTGGACTGAACTGTGGTCTGAATGAAGTCACACCACCACTGAGTGCTACAGTGCCAGACATGCTAGAACTTCAATATGAACTGGTGTCAAAGGCAGTCAAGTGGTATGCCACAAGTGATATCACTAATGCATTTTGCTCACTCTCTTTGGCAGCAGAATGCATGCCACAGTTTGCTTTCACTTGGAGGGGCATCCAGTTCACCTGTAATTGACTGCCCCAGGGGTGGAAACACAGCCCCACCATTTGGCATGGATTGATCCAGACTGCACTGGAATAGGGTGAAGCTCCAGAACATCTGCAATACGTTGATGACATCATTGTACGGAGTAACACAGCAGAAGAAGTTTCTGAAAAAGGGAATATAATAGTTCAAATCCTTCTGAAACCAGTTTTGCCATAAAATTAAGTAAGGTCAAGGGATCTGCACAGGAGATCCAGTATTTAGGAATAAAATGGCAAGATGGATGCTGTCAGACCAAATGGATGTGATAATCAAAATAGCAGCTATGTCTCCACTGATTAGCAAAAAGAAAACACAAGTTTTCTTAGACAGTGTGGGTTTTTGGAGGGTGCATATCCCAAATTACAGCCTGATTGTGAGACCTTTATATCAAGTGACCCTGAAGAAGAACGACTTTAAATGGGGCCCTGAGCAACGACAAGCCTTCGAAAAAAATAAACAGGAAATAGTTCTTGCAGTAGCCCTGGATCCAGTCCAGGAGAGGCAAGACTTTAAAAATGTGCTTTACACTGAAGCTGGGGAGAATGGCCCTACCTGGAGCCTCTGGCAGAAAGCGCCAGGGGAGACTCAAGTTCGACCCCTGGGGTTTTGGAGTTGGGGATACAGAGGATCCGAACCCTGATATACTCCAACTGAAAGGAGATATTGGCAGCATACGAGGGGGTTCCAGCTGCTTTGGAAATGGCTGGTACTGAAGCACAGCTCCTCTTAGCACCTCAACCACTGGTGGTGGGTTGGATGTTCAAAGAAAGGGTCCCTGCCACACATCATGCAACTGATGCTACATGGAGTAAGTGGATTGCAATGATCACACAGTGCACTTGAATGGGAAACCCCAGTCACCCAGGAATACTGGAAGTGATCATGGACTGGCCAGAAGATAAAGATTTTGGAATATCATCATCAGAGGAGGTGATGCATGCGCAAGATTCTGCACCATATAATAAACTACCAGAAAATTAGAAGAAATATGCCCTGTTCACAGTTGGGTCCTGCCGGATTGTGGGAAAGCATCGAAGGTAGAAGGCTGCTGTGTGGAGTCCTACACAAATAGCTGCAGAAGCTGCTGAAGGACAAGGTGAATAGAGCCAGTTTGCAGAGGTGAAAACCATCCAGCTTAGCTTTAGACATTGCTGAATGAGAAAAATGGCCAGTAATTTATGTCTGTACTCATGGATGGTGGCAAATTCCCTGTGAGGGTGGTTACTGCAGTGGAAGCAGAGCAACTGGCAGCACAGAAACAAACCCATCTGAACTGCCTCATATTAGCAAGATATTCCCGTCAAGATAGAGAATCTGGTTGTGAAAGTACATCACATAAATGCCCACGTACCCGAGAGTCGGGCCACTGAAGGACATCAAAACCACCAGCAGGTGGATCAGGATGCTAAGATTGAAGGGTGTCAGTGGATCTGGACTGACAATATAACGGTGAATTATTCATAGCTTGGTGGGCCCATGACATCTCAGGCCACCAAGGAATAGATGCAACATATAGGTGTGCTCATGACTGATGGGTGGACTTGACCGTGGACACTACTGCACAGGTTATCCACGAATGTGAAATATGCACTGTAATCAAGCAAGCCAAGCAGTTAAAGACTCTTTGGTATGGAAGATGATGGCTGAAATATAAATATGAGGAGGCCTGGAAGATTGATTATATTACACTCCCACAAACCCACCAAGTCAAGCGCCATGTGCTCACACTGGTGGAAGTGACCACAGGATGGCTGGAAACATCCCCTCTGCCCCATGGCACTGCCCAGAACACTATCCTGGGCCTTGAAAAGCAGTCTTATGGCGACATGGAACCCCAGAGAGAACTGAGTCAGTCAATGGGACTCTTCTCTAAAACAGCCTCATAGACACCTGGGCCAAAGACCATGGCATTGAGTGGGTATATCACATCCCCTACCATGCACCAGCCTCCATAAAGATCGAACGATCAAACGATACGATCGACTGTTAAAAACTACAGTGAGAGCAATGGGTGGTGGGATCTTAAAACATTAGGATACACATTTAGCAAAAGCTACCTGGTTAGTCAACAGCAGGGGATCTGCCAATCAAGCTGGCCCTGCCCAATCAAAACTTCCATGTAAAGTAGAAGGTGACAAAGTCCCTGTAGTGCACATGAAGAATACTTTGGGGAAGACGGTCTGGGTTAGTCCTGCCTGAGTCAAAGGCAAAACCATCAATGGGATTGCTTTCACTCAAGGACCTGGGTGCACTTGGTAGGTGACGGGGATGAATGGGGAGGTTTACTGTGTACCTCATGGGCATTTTATTTTGGGTAAGAATATCTAATACATCAAATTGTATGATGTTAATTGCTAAATAACCCTGCCACTGTATGTCATCATTACTATAATTGCTATACGCCATATCAATGGAACTGCAAGTAAGAATGCCCCAAACTAGTGACAGATGGACTTTGATGAAACTGAGTAAAGTGAACTGACTTCAGCAGCTGGTGCCCACAAACGTCCTTGAGATTGACATCTTCAGCCTGCAGGCCAAGGTCACGGGACACACCAGATACACCAGCCACAAACTCCAGGTACAGCAAGCAACAGTCCAGCACCACACACCATCTTGACTGCCCTGAGGGACTGTTCTAACAGATGGAGCCCAAAGTCATGGATTAAATGAAAATGGACCTTTTAGAGGGATGATCCATAGACTAAGGGAGTGATATCTGTATGTACATGTATATATGTATCTATATCAAAGACAGAAAAGTTGTGGTAATTAATTGGAAAGTGCAAGATCCAAGCACAATGTGAATGGTATAGAATAAAGGGTGGATAATGTCATGGTTCCTGCGGTGATAGCGTTAGTTTTCACAAGGAACCAGGACAGGACACAGTCCGGTCGGCTGACCTGGACTAGCCATACGTGTATTCCACACCATGTGATGCCATGCCCAGTATATAGCTAGGGGAGCTAGCCAAGTGGGAGGGGGCAGAAATCATCGCTTGCAGCTTGGAGCGGGCTGGGGGCTTCCTGGCTTTGGTTGGTGAGTGGTGGTACATTAATTGTGTTTTGTGTATTCCTTATTGTTATTTACCTCTTTTATTTGCTGTTCTGTTAAACTGCCTTTATCTCAACCCATGAGTTCTCCCTTTTTCTTTTGATTCTCCACCCATCCCAGCCGGAGGTTGGGAGGGCAAGTGATGACCACGTGGTTCTTTGTTGCTGGTTGGGGCTAAGCCACAACAGAGATTAATAGCACAAAATTACTTCAGGAATACTAGAGGCATACAGTATAAAATCAAGCACCAAATTTCTGACAGGCCTTTGCTTTGAATGCGACTACTGTTTAAAAGGGCCACGTACTTATATATTGTGTTCAGTTATGTCAAATGGTGGTTTAAAAATTCACTGCTTCTATATCTGTTATGAAAATAGAATTAAAAATGTAATGTTGATAATTATGCTAAATATATAAAATTTAATTGAGTATTTTCTGATGTGTTGTCAGAGAACATTCAATCTGATGTAAAGGCTGAAGGAGAAATATTTTATTGTCTTAAACTGCAATAACGTTTTCACTTCTTGTCATTTGACTCTGGTTGTCTCTTGAGGCTCTTCCTGGAGGCTGTGACACATGATTCAGAATAAAATCAAGCTTCCTATAGACCACAGAACCTGCTCAAAAAACCTGCTTCCTTTTGATCCTATGGTTTTTAGAAGATAACATGAGTTGTCACACCTAGAATTTCACAGGCTTAAACTGCATTTTAGAAATATGCAGATGTATATTACATGTGCTTGGCCTTTTAGGGGGCAGTAGTTGAAACTGAATTGTTCCAAGGCGACACCATCTATTGAGAAAGCTGTGTTCCTTTAAAGCACATAAACAATTAAGTAAGGAAAAGAGAAGCAATGTGAATTAGTAGCATTGTAGTTCTTTCATTGACATCATAAATGGCTCCTTTGAATGTTTTGATGTTGTTTTGACATAGAAATCTTACTACACATTGACACATTTTTCTATTTGCAGTTGCTTTATGTAGTATTCTTTGTGTGCAAAATCATGGTAAAAGGTTGACATTATAAAAGCTAAAATTTTGTATCTTCTCTTGCTCCTACCTATCCATATCCATTAGGGCCTGATCCTACAGATGCTTACAAATAAGAACAGTTCTGTGTTATTCTTTGAGACTGTCTCACGTATGTAAATTTAAGTGACTGGGGACTGAAACCTGAGCTTGTATTAATAAAAAAGAATTAGCTTCCAGTTTTTGAGGCCTGCAATCATCCAAATGCTCTAAATGAATTATGATTCATTTGTTATATAAATTAGCTTTGTAACTGAAAACATTTTTACATGAGAAATTCATTCTCTTACATATATATTGTATGTAACAACACCATATTTCTGAATTGCTGAAGAAGGAATGATGACTTGGCAAAGTCTTGGTATTCAGTTTCCTTGAAATACTAAAACTTTGGGTGCAGATTTAGCTAACATTTAGCTAACTGGGAAGCTGTAGCTCCCTTGAAAATTTTCCCACAAAACCTGATACATTCATGGATGCACATCCCTGTTTATAGCAGTACTGCATTAGTCTCTGATACTTCACTGTTTATGGCAGAGTGGAGTGGTATCGATAGCATCATGGACTTTCGAAGGTTTTTCAGAGCAAGTGCCAAGGAGGCGCACAAACTTTGCCTGGAAAGAACCGCTGAAGATCCAGCCTGCCATATGGAGCAGGAGTACCGTCACTGGTAGTTCAGGTTAGTCATGGTTTTCTCTTGCTGAATCTCATAAAAACTTCCAGATAGAGACTCCACTATCTCCCTAGGTAAACTTCTTATTGAAAAAAGTCACCATTGCCTTTTGTTCTTGCTATTTGCCACTGCAAGAAGAGCTTGCTTCTGTCATTAGGAACCTTTTGGATAGCAGTAAAAAGGTACTAGCTTTCTCCTCAGCCTTCTGTTCACCATATTAATCAAGCCTAGCTGCTTAAAACCCTCAACCCACAGGCCCTTAACCATGTTGGGAGTCCTCCACTGGATTCCCTCCATTTTCCAAAACATTTTCCAAAACGTGTCCAGAGAAGGGCAACAAAGCTGGTGAGAGGTCTGGTGGACAAGTCTTATGAGGAACGACTGAGGGAACTGGGGCTGTTTAGTCTGCAGAAGAGGAGGCTGAGGGGAGACCTTATCACTCTCTACAAGTACCCGAAAGGAGGTTGTAGAGAGATGGGGACTAACCTCTTCTCCCTAGTGACAAGTGATAGGACGAGAGGGAATGGGTTCAAGTTAAGCCAGGGGAGGTTTAGGTTGGATATTAGGAAAAATTTTTTCACTGAAAGGGTTATCCAGCATTGGAATAGGCTGCCCAGGGAGGTGGTGGAATCGCCACCCCTGGAGGTGTTTAAAAGAAGGGTAGACGTGGTACTTGGGGATATGGTTTAGAAGTGGTTTTGTCAGGTTAGGTTAATGGTTGGACTTGATGATCTTAAAGGTCCCTTCCAACCTTAACAATCCTACAATTCTATGCTTTCCNTTACCATGGAAATTGTCCTTGTCCTATTGGAGCTGTGGATGGGACTCCAAAGAAATGTCTAATGATTTCTCCTGAATCCACATTGTAGGCCTACTTAAAATGAATCAGTTGAATAAAACCCACCACCCCCCCCGCCCCCAGTAAAAGCATGAAAGATAGTGATTGAGGTTTATTTATAATTTGTGTTAAAATAATAGACTTATAAAGCTTAAGTCCAAGGGGACTAATAGATCATTTGGACTGACCTCCTGTATGTCAGAGGCTAATAACTTTCACTCACTGATGTGCTCTGGCCACTATCACAGAAGTCTCCTTCTTAACAGGGATGTTCCCTCGTAACTGGTTGATGAAGAAGGGTAAACACAAGCCATGCTTACACCCAGGAAGAGAAGAGAAAAAGAAATAAAATAAAAACAAGAAAAGCAGGGTTCATTACTTGGGAAATGAACAGAGGCCTTGCAAGCAGACAATAAAAACTCTTGCTCAGAGGAACTTGGAGACTTTTTCCTTTTCTGACTTTTCCTTTGAGGAAAGAGGATCCAGCTTACCTCAGAAAGAAGACAGAGACACCCACAAGGTCAGAAAGCTGAAACACAGAAACTGGGAGTGCGAAGCTCAGGTGACTGCTGGAGAATGGAAAAGGAGTAATTATCTCTGTTTGCTGTGATACTAGGTATGAGCCTAAAATTTTTTATTCAGCTGAAACATAAATTCTAATTAAACTGAACAATTGCTTATATCACTGAAAAAGAAATGAAGGAATCCTGTGCTATTTCATTAAAAATGCAGCAAGAAATAGGGTAAAAAATCAGAGTGAAATTCCACAGAGAAGTAAACAAAGATATGAAGTATTTCTAGAAACAAGACCATTTTCCTTGCTCTTACTAAAATAGTCTTATTTTGTTTCCAGAAATAGGTACCTTTCATCATGCCATGTGGTAGAATGCCCTTGGGAAAGGGCCAATTGCAGAACTATAAAGTGTCAGGATTGACAGGGAAGACTCATTTAAACTGGACTCTGGTAAATTTATAATAAAAGCCTGTACTTAGCTTACAAATATAACTTTACATCCCTCTAAACTGAAACACCACTTGGTGCCAAAAGACAGAAAACCACATAGGATGGGCCATCAGAGGTGACAAAGTAAATGTCAGATGTCTCTTTTTCCAAAGCTGTTTTCTGAAATAAATTTTCATCATTATCTTAGATGACTAAATTTAATATAAACGTTTTTTTCCCCTATTTCAGGTATGTGGTACATAACAACCTATAGCTGCTTTGGGATATTATTAGCTGCTTGAGATCAAACCTCATAATAGCTAGGAACTGCTCTGAGTGTCTAAGATACTCTTACAGTAAGCACATTTTACAAACAATAAACTACACTAAAAGGTCAAATTTGTGATCTTTTAATAGATTTCAGTTTTGTTAGAACAATTGTATTTTGTTCTTAAAATATTCCTTCTTACCATAATCTAAGTATAAACATATTTGCTAGAGCATGTATCTGTCTCTGTTTATTTAGAGATACAGACAGGTTTAGGTGTGAAATCATAAAATAACAAGATGCACTTATTGACTTCTTTTTTTCATGCAGAGATTGATCAGTCTGCCATTTCTAAGAGACAGGCAGTCCTCACAACCACTCTTGGTACTGCTTTGATTTTCACTGGTGCACAGCTGCCTTTAAAAAGTGATCTTGATGCAATATGACAGGTATGAAAGCACGAAGGAAAAGGTTCCAATAGTGATTTTCTGAATTTTTAAAGCTTAAAAGAGAGAAGGAGAGAGAGAGAGCTCTATGATTCAACACTAACAGAGGCTTGATTTTGTATGCTGTGACTGTACAGCTACATGTGAAAGTGGCTAATGACCAGTGTTGCGTTGCTGGTTGAGTGTTGTCCCCTGTTAATGAACTTACTTACTGAAAACAAATAAAACCACTTCGTCTTAGAAAAAACAGTAGTTACAGACATGGAAAGATGTGGTGAACCTTCTAAGTGTTTTGAACTGAAGAAAAACTACTTAATGATCAAAAGAATTAGTATATGTTATAAGATCCCTTAAAGACTGGACTGGAGGATTGCGTACTGCAAACTCAATGAGATCATAAATATTTGAATGCTGTTATCAGTCAAAGAAGAATCGTAAATTCACTTGTGTATAAAATGATTGACAATCTGCGTATCTAAATGAACTATAAGGTTCAGAGTCTAAGGTTTTCACATTGCATATATGGTTTTATGTCTGAAACCCACTTCTTTTACATAGGTAAATAGAGAGAAGGGGAGGGAGGGAGATAAACCCTACAGGCTTTGCATAAGCAAATGAAATGTGCTTTTCTTCTCCTTCTGCCACCTGTGTTTCTCTCAAGACAGTAAGCAGGTCATCTGTTTTGGCTTATAAGTAAATAGTTCAGCACATTTTTTAATTGGTGTTAAGAGTGAATTTAAGGCAACAGACTGAAAAGGTGGTCTAGTTCTTCATTACAATGGTCGGTAAAAAATGAGATTTTCAAACTTCTCTGGAGTGCAGATTCAGATGATGGGCTGTGTCTCTATTTAACTGTGCATAATGGCTTGAATGCTGATAATGACTGATAGCTGATAATAGCATCAGAAAGTGTGTTCTGGTGGCCACAATCAGCCAGGAAATTTTTCTTGCATGAATCATGCTAACAAGCATAAACTTGAACACTTAGAGGTTCCATGTTTAGTGGTGTCAGATTTAACAACTAAACAATCCCCAGGCCCTCCCCAAACACTTTTTCTTGTGTGTAAATGTATCATAGGTCTGTTTCAGAACTCTGTTTCTAAAGCACTGATTTGTAGGGTTTCAAAACTTTGAAAAACTTTTCTTGATAAACGCTAAAATAGTATGTCAAACCAAATGTTTAAAAAATATATTAGCATGTGTACTAAGTGCTGGTTTAGACCTGTTTCAGGCAAGAATGCATCAACTATATTATGCATGTCTTGAAGTAATAAAAGATACTTTTATCTGTCTCATTGTCACTATGTTATATTGCTTCAAGAAATGCCTCTAAAAATCTTCACATCTTGGACAGCTTCAGAAGAGTCCTAATTTCTTTGAAACAACTTGAAAAGTTAAGAAATCATGTCTATCCTTCCATCTAGTCATGAAATTTTCTCTTTTATTCCTTAATTAATAAAAAAATCATCAGGGAAATACTAACCTATCTCTTCCATTAATTAACTTGAGAGACTAGCATTTCAGAGACAATCAAAAATACCAGCAGCTCGGCAATTTTTCAGGGCTTAGGAGTTATGATATAAAGTCATCAAAATTCCAGAAAATTTGAAATTTGGAAACATGGGCAAATAGCAATTATGATACAAAAAGTTTTCCTAGCCCTGAGAGTAACTGATCCCCAGCTTTGGCTCAGTCTTAGTGGTAGCAATGCTTTAATATCCCAGATCCCAGAAATGCTGGATTCTTAGTCTGAACTGGACTACTAGTAACATTGCTTGAGAACCATGCTTGAGATTCGGAAAAAAATCAGTGAATCTATGACAAGGGCAGAGCATCAGTGAATCTTCTTTATTTAATTAACCATCGCACAGGAAAATTTCTGATAACCTTTACATTTCTATCTTTGCAATGAACAATATTATTGGCCTCAAATATATAAACCTGTAGACCTGTAAAATCAAATCACAACACAGCAGTATGCTTTAAGTATAACAAAGTTGGTTTTGGCCAAGCATCTACTTTTAAACTTTTCTCCATTTTTTATTTTTCTCCTTCTTGATTTCTACACAGTTGCATTCATGACAACTAATTCACTTGACATTGCAGGTGGAGACAAACAAAAATAGTCATTTTAACATTGCAGTATTTCCCAAAAATACTTCTGAGAGAATCACAATAACATATGTCAATACATATACAAAATACATGATTGTGTGGGGTGCTAGAAAGGTTTTCCTGGCATGAGTATGTACTGACCTACATAATTCATGAACAGTGAAGAATAGGACCATTATATGCAGCAAAATGAAGCCAGCAGTGAATACTACCAAACTTCATAATATGTCTGTAGCGAGCTTAGCTTTTCAGAGAATCGAATAGATTTTATTTAAAGCTTAGAAAGTACAGGGTCAACCAGATTATTAAAATGAATATACGATAAACAGATAAATTCAAGACCTGTACTGAAATTCATACAGAACTTCATTGGGTTAAGTGGTAGGCCCAGCTGTGTGAAAAATGTCAGCATTTGGTCCCTTGCCACAAGTTGTTTTAGAAATGTCTCTATTATTTTTCCAAAGGCTGCCAGAGCAGTTCACAATACAGTGCCAAATGATCCACCTTTTCCACTTCATGTTGTGCACCAGATGTTGATACATTTACAGACACTAAATACCCTTTATTCCATAAGGATATAGTTTCACAGCAATGTGGCCCTTAGTGATCTTTCCTGTTGTGCATCTATTTACTCCAGAGAATGTCTAAAAAAATCGAGCTTTCTAATTAACTTCTCAGATAACAAATTGCTGTATTTGGGTGGCTGCAACTGAAGAGTCTGCCTGTATTAAGGCATTAGTAACATATTAGTAAAATACCTAAGTTGATTGCTGTGTTTAAAAGAACATGGTCCAGCCATATTTCTTCTTAATGTACCTTTACATTGCAGTAGAATAAAGGCAGTTATTTGAAAACAGTTTGGGGATCCACCGTGCCAATTCAGTTGTCAGCCCCGAGTGTTTGTCTGCCAACAGGTATGGTCTCAGTCAGCAGCAAATAATAAACCATATTAAATTAGCCTGTTTAGCAGTTTGAATTATACATCATTTTAATGTACAGATAATTGTAACAGGTATATGTGCACAGTGACAGCATCATGCTAGACTGAAGAATGTCAAATTGACAGCACAGATGGGGGGAGTTTTACACTCTGTTTAAACAGAGAGTTGTTTACTAACTAGTTAAGTGCAATGGAGGAGGGGGAGCTGGGAAGAGAGACATCTACATAAATATGGAAAGGAAATAACCTTGGCTAATTAAAACCCAGTCTCCTAATAAAAGAGTGAAATTAGAGGGAGATTCAGAAAGAAAGATTAAACAAATCTTAGGTCTCCTAGATAACCTGAAAAAAGAGTTTGGTTGTGAGAGCATCTTTGGCTAAGATGCTCTTCTAAGACGCTTTGCTAAGACAGGAGTGCCATGCAAAGCTTATTGCCAGGCTGATGGAAAATGGGACCTTCTGATCTAGTCTTGTGTAAGTGATATACAATTTCCCTTTACCTTCATTTGTGTCTTTTTTTAAAGAAGATAGAACTTTGTTATTCTGAGTATGAAAAAAAACCCAATTTTATGCACTCAGCTGTTAACTGAGATTCAAGGTGAGTAACAGTTAGCAGCAAGCATTCCTTGACTTAAGTGCAGCAAACTCAGGTGCTGGGACACCTGAGACACCATAACAAGTGCCCCAGCTCCTCTGCCTGTTACCCACTCTAAGAGTGCTTCTTTGAGGTGCATGGGCCAAGTGCAAGGAAAACAGTACCAGAGTTAATAAACAAAAGGCAGAAACGTCTTGAAATGACTGTTGATGAAATTAAAGGCTCTCTGGCATGCAGTAAGGTATTGGGGTACATGACTGAACTGCAGGAGCCACAGGAAGAATGTCATAGTAACACTTCTTGTGAATTTTTTCCCCCACTATTTCTAAGTAAAACATGTTTTGTTTTACTAATAATCTGATCGAGGTTGATTTAAAAGCTTCAGAAATCAATGGAGGGTTTTCCCCTGACTCTAGTGCACTTAAAATCCATATCATCAAAAGCGGTAAAATGTATGCAGCAAAATTAGAGAGGTACTATCTTCACAGGCAAGACCTGAAGGAGCAGAAAAATTATTTAATCCGATGATCTACCATTCAATAATCCAGAGTTAAATGGTTTTTGATAGAAATGTACCTTGCAGAAAGATGTATCTTCTGGATATGAAAACATCAAAACAGAGGTTTTGCCATGGCAGTTAGCAAATGCAATAATTTCCACTTTGAGTTTGTCTAAATTAACATTCATCTACTGGGCAGTTCTCGTAGTGTTCTGAGATCAGCAATTCTTCATCAGCAATGTCAAAATCTCCTTTAAGAAATAAGCATTTATTTTAGAAATATGGATCTTAGCTCATAGACACATGAACAAGGTATATACTTCAGACCTCAGGAAACAGGAGTTCCCAGCTTGTAAATATTCTACATTTCTCAGCTTAAGCAAAAAGACGGTTAGGTGTATGGGTGCAAATAAAATGTCCCATATTAATAAATAAAATACCTGGCCCTGAAAGGTAAATGGTATCTTGTATTCATTAATAAAATGCTCTATTATCACTCAGTTGCATAGAGATGATTTTTTGTAGTGGTGGGGTCAGAAGATCCGACATTCCGAAGGTGATACATCTGTGGAAGCCTTTCAAGTGTTCACATAAAGCATGTTCAACAAGCCTTCTAACATGATCACAAGACTACTTTCTTTCTATCCATAACTTGTTTTGTTTATTATCAGAGCAGGTGTTTTATAACAATTAGAGGTTCTGATGCAACCTTATCTCAAAGAAGTAAGCAAATAGAGCAAGTACACTATCAATTCATAGAGGATATTTTTTCTCTCTTAGAAGGACCATCTGGTAACTCAAAAGAAAATGTAGCTGAATGCTTCATACTCTTCTCTGAATAGAGTGACAGAATTAGTGCCACCCCTCTGGAAGTATTAGTGTTATATTAAGTGGGTTTTCTGTACCTTTGTTTCTTTTGTGGGTCTGGAAAAGCACTTCGACATTTCACCATATGCACAGTGTATTATGTATCAAGGAACCAGTGGATATTACTGAAGGGTTTTAGCTGGTTTTCTTTTTCAAAAGGGAAGATAGTTTTGCTGATGCTGGTTCATTTCACACAGATTTACCAATATGTTCTTTTATTCTCCTTTTGCCTTGGAACAAAACCTTAATTTCATATCTCAGTGCAAATTAATTCTTTGATGTCACTAGCCTGGAAAGCCCTCTGGGACCAGCTATTTACATCACTGCCATTTTACAAGCATTGCAATCATGGATATATGACTAGGTAAACTGATAAATGGTGGTAGCTGTAAGAAGATAAAATATTTTTTGCTCTTTACATGGCACATGTGTTTTGCGCAAATACTGCCTCATCTTCCTTTGTTTCTACTCATCATCATTACAGAACTGATTAATTAATTGATTCATTGTGCTAATTCATAGCAATCTTTTTCTTCACAGCAGACCGCACTGTCTTGCCAGGAGCAGCAAAACAGCACTCTAAAAAAAAAAAGGAATTCAAGCAAGTACTCCATGTAGGATTCCTGGAATACCCTCAGATCTCTTTGTGGGGTCTCTTTTCAGGCAGGCGTTAGAACTGTAAAATCACCAAAACCTTCTGTCTGGAAGGGACCTTGGGAGGACATCTGGTCCCAACTCCTGCCTAAAGCAGGGTCAATACTCGTGTCCACAGAAGGGCAACGAAGCAGGTGAGGGGTCTGGGGGACAAGTCTTATGAGGAACAACTGAGGGAACTGGGGCTGTTTAGCCTGCAGAAGAGGAGGCTGAGGGGAGACCTTATCACT
>VZSZ01008391.1:11314-38404 GCA_013398815.1 Ibidorhyncha struthersii | reverse complement strand
TTTTTTTTTTTTTTTTTCATAGATAGTCATACAGGTGACCTAGCTGGCGCTGAGGTTCTGCATCCCATGGCATCTGGAGAAAGATCTGCAGTTGCCCCTGGAAACACTGCTCACAGCTAGGCCAAACGAAGGATACAAATGGGGATCCTGCCAAGCAGTGGATTCAGTGCATGTCTTGTAGAGGTGAGTGGGATCATGGCCCAAGTCACCGGCATCATCCCACCTGCTGACAGGAGTAAAAAGGGCACCTGGAACCACCCAGTTCACCACTGACTGGCCCAAATGGCTGAATTTCTTCAGGCTGAAGAAGCCTGATGGGTAGGTACCAGATCAGACAAACTTAGATGCCAGGATCTACCTGCTTACCAACTGTCTTTCTCAAGGGTGTGCAAGCTATGAGCAGCTCAGGAAGGGATCCGCCAGCACCACCAAGCTTCCCTACAAGCCCATGCTGGCTTTGCACTCCATGATACACAAGAGCCACTTATTTTTTTATCCCACCTGACTGCTGTCAGATCTAGCTTTCTGGGCACTAGAAGCTCATCCAAGGTGGGTGCTACAGTCCCCTCAGAATGCAGTCAGCCCTTCTCCATCAGGCAAGACGTTAACTCAGCTTCTCAGCATATTTCTTTTCGGTGTAAGTACCAGTGATGTTTCATCTTTAGCTGTCTACCATGACACACTGCAGTAATGAATGCTGCAAGTAACACACTTTGCAGCACTGTTTACGAGGCACCAAGTATTGCCATCTCCAACTACATCCAAGCCCCTCTTCAAAACTGTTCTCAGGGTAATGCCTTGGCACACTTGAAGCATGTCCACTCAAGTTACAAGCTCTTCTTGCTCTAGCAAAGTTCTAACCTCACAGAGCAGGACAATTCTCCCGTTCAAGGCTTCCGGTCTGAAAATATCAGCGATGAACAAAAGAACACAAAAGGAAGCTTTCAGGCGGTGCGAAGGTTTAGTGTAAGGGGTTTTTTTTTCATTGCATGATTCTTCACTTTTGTTGTCTAACACAAACAGCACATGAGAATGTAGGCTCTCAAACGCAAAGGTTTGCCTCATGCACAGCAACTGTGAGAACAAAGGATGAGCGTGGTGAAAACACGGAGACAACAAAAGTCTCCATGAATGGAGAAAGAGTAGTCCAGGGGTGGAAAACTTGGAGATAGGAACTCATTTTGGGATGGCAAAGAGGCTTTTCATAGTTCTCTAGTGAAACAACATTCCTCAAAATGACAACAGGAGATGAAAAGAGGTAAACTTAAACTTTGTGAAGGTAACAAAATACAGGTGAGGCGGAATAAATAGGAAAGGTGGTTTGAAAATGCTTATTGTTCACAGCCTTGGGAAAGTAAGAGATCTGCTTTTTCTTAATTATTACAGTGTCATCTGTTTTCCCTGCTCATTTGCAAGTTTATAAAACTCACAATGATCCACAAAACATGTCTAACAACGGTGCATTCCCTTTTTCTGGCCGGAAACTTATCCTGGGTGGAGTCCCAAGAATTACACACTCCATCACCCAAGGGACGATCAGCTGGGCTTCTGCAGATATACCCTACCCGTTTTTGGCATTTATAATGAAACTGGAGTTCCAGTGAATTTCAGGCTTTCCCCCTCTCTTTGGAAAGATTGCCTAACACCTAACCTAAGCTTACCCTTCTGCAACTCAAACCCTTACATGCCCTATTTTCCCTAAATATAAACCCAGATTCTTTATCAGTGAGAAATTTTAAGTGTTCCCCTCTTTAGCCTTCTCCTATCCCGACTAACTACAAATCCTTCTATTTAAGCCAGGTTTTCTAGGCTTGCATTGTTCTTGCTTTTGTCTGGATTCTCTGTAATTAATCCACACGTTTCCCAGAACTGCATGCAGGATTCCTGTGGAGGCCTTTCTAATAGCCGTCAGAATGGAAAGATCACGTGAAACAGCAGCTCCACCACCTGCTCGATTCAGACACATGCCAAAGCACCCCTGGTGAGGTGTCAAGCATCCATGAAAGCAGAGAAACCCTAGAATCATCATTCCCAACAAACCCCAAACACCGACTGCTGAAAAACTAAGGTTAAAAACTACATAGCATTCTGTGTGAATGAACAAGTTACACAGAGCAGGCAGGTCTAATGCCTTCTAATGACAGCTACTAATTATGCTACTTCATGGATCAGGAACTTCAGCAAACTCCAAAGTGTTCAACATTGTGTATGACTAACACCTCCTGCACGTTTTCCAAAGCCAGAGCACAAAATGTACTCAAATAGCACTAGCAGGTCAGTTAGCAAATGTATCAGAGAATCTTAAAGGCTGGTCAGTGGGGTAAAAAAAAAAGGCACATTAAAAGCAGGTGTAGAATCACAGCTCTGCAACTCAAATCACAGACTGTGCAGGAAGACAGTAGGTAAGTAACTAAGTAACAGCAGAGTACCTGTAGCATAATGGACTTGTAACAGAGCTATGTAAGACAGTGGTGGTACTGTACAGTGGGTATGAAAACAGGGAGACATCTCAACGCAGCCTCTGGACACACTGTATGAACAGCATTGTGTGAGTAACTTTGGGTTGGGTGCATGCTCAATGCATGCATAAAATGATTCACCACGTGGAAAGTGGTGCTTTTGGGTTTGCTGATCAGTTAGACCGCACTCTGTTTTACTGACATACAAAGGAGCCTATGTGAACTCCAGTACTGAGCTATGTATGAATATTGTCCTTGCTTCTGACCTGGACTTTTTAGACTCTGGAGCAGCCACCAACAACCAAGGAGGGGGTGAGGCATACTCCAGAAGGAGCAGACAAGAAGCTCAAAAGGCACCTTGACTCTCTTGAACATCTGCCCTAGTACTACAAGTGCAGAGTACCAAAGCCTGCTCCATCAGTTCACAGGTGCAAATCAGCAACAGGCCACCAGCAGATCCCCGAGCCTCAAAGGATGCAAACACAGCACGGGCATTTCTCACACAACCAGACAAACTTCAAAACAGTTCCATCAAAATTGCCCTGTGCCATTACAATTGTCAATTAACAAGCCATCAAACTTTGCAAGATTGCGGATGAAGGTAGCATAAGCTCTTAGACACATATGAAAACTCTCACTGTCTTCAGGAGCTCAGGAAAGTGCTTGTCTCATCCTAGTAACCTGCACCATTTGGATTTTCAGGCTCAGCAGCAGTCCTACACAGAAGGAAACTTCTGCATGGAAGTTTATCATCACATTGATTCCTTCACCTGCATTCTTCACCTTCTCTGCAGTGGCAGCTGAGGAAGGAGAAACTGATTAACATGGAAAAACATTAGTAACTGAGGCATTAATGTAACTTCTCTCTCAACAAGTACACTTCAGAATCTCACCTCAGCATACTTAAATATGGGCAGGATCATGTTAACTAGCAATTTGCATTAGATTAGCAGCTGATCAGTTTATCACTCCCCACTCTGTTCATAGGGCTCTGCTATACCCTGTGTGCAGTCCTGGCAGAGAGACACTCTGCAGACTTCCAAGATGACTCCTTGCTGCTTAGCTCAGACCTCCTCCAGAACTACACCAGAATTAGACTAAGGGGGTGCGAATGTTTAAGCATTTAAATGCTTAAACAGCTTGTTTACTCAGAACACTTGCATGCATTTTCTTTCTCCCATCCTAATGTCATGTATGCAATGCACCTTTGAAGTCATGGATCCCTTTCTGTCCAGTCTCCTTTACGCATGCAGACAGCATGCTGGCAGAATTTCTGAGCTCAGCTTGCGTATTACTGGAAAGATTACATAGCTGTGCACAGCAGAAAAATTCCTTCTGCTGGCATTCACTGTGTAAAGCTTTAATAATATGTTTAACAATCTTAAAGGACTATGGCAAGAAAACTCAAATCTAAGCAGCAGACTATGAAATACAATCATGCCTATACCTCCTTTAAATATTTCTAAGGCCAAAAATAAAGTAGGGTCTAAAGTAGGCCAAAAATACTGTACTTAGAGGACTTCAAGCACTAATCCACGTGCTTAAAGGACGTTGCTTGCTCCTGTCTCCAGGGAGCAGCAGCCCTTGAAAGTTTCTCAGAAGCATACATGAAAACGAGGTGTCAAAAAAGAGGGAAAGGAATGCCTTCGATTTAGCAGCTGGTCAAGGAGTGGGGTGAGGAGGGGAGCAGATAATTCAGAAAAGTGGGATCATTGCTAAAGAACTGCAAGCAGACTAGTAAGCCCATGAAGTGCATAGCCTTCTGTGAAAGTTAAGCCCTGCAAATGCCGTCTCCCAAACGAGGCGCTTCCAACTATTCAACTTTTGTGAAGTTAAGGAAGGGGGAATAACCCACCAATAATGCATCTCTAAATTCAGAAACGTTGAGGACAGCTTCCATGTTTCCCAAATAATAAAATTGCTTTAGTTAAAGGGAGGAG
Source organism: Ibidorhyncha struthersii (assembly GCA_013398815.1). NCBI lineage: Eukaryota > Metazoa > Chordata > Aves > Charadriiformes > Charadriidae > Ibidorhyncha > Ibidorhyncha struthersii. The sequence continues at coordinate 34,005 of VZSZ01008391.1, read as the reverse complement.
TACCCAGGAATGGCTCTGATGAGCAGCTATGAGAAAAATGCTCCCCCAAATTAGGGAAAGATCATAAGAACAAGTCAACATTATTTTATTGATAAATAACTTTTTTAATATTTTCACCCAAACATTCTAGCATTACAATGGTAAACAAAGTGCAAATTTTCAGGAAGTCAACTTAAGTCAACAGAAGCCAAACTTGTTAAGGAAACCTTTTTCACAGAACACAGATTTTTCAATTTTATCCCCATGTCTTCAAGGCCATGTAGTAGTTATATTTCTCTTCAAAGCCTGTTACTTATTTTATTGCTAAAGAATCTGAGCTGCTACATTTCAGAAGTGGTGATTAATCATCCTTTGAAAATTCCACAAGACTTTGAGACACAAAATCATGAATCCATATATCAGTATCTGGATGAGATGTGTCCACGAGGAAAGTCACTATTTTTCGATCCCAAGAGTAAGTGCTTTCATTAACTGCCTGTATCTGTGCCACCAAGGGTTTCTTCTCTACAAGATTCCGAAATACTATTGATGCCTCTTCTGACCACTGCTGGCTTTTCACTCCTAGGACAAATGTAAAGCAAAACAGAAGGTCATTTATAGACTAGACTAATCTGAATGATTAAGTTTATAAAGTAGTGGGGGGAATTTAAATACTTGAGAAAACACATGTTCAAGTGCTACTGAATGCAGCTTAACTCTAGAAAAGAAACACAAGCTCACTTATCTCCCACACAAACAAGCTTAATTATTAGAGATACTAGGGCATTTATTTTTTCTTGAAGTCTAAAGATAAGGGCAAGTTTGCAGAAGTGAAAGGCAAATGCACTGACTCACTGAGTAATTCAAAGTACTTCAGCTGCCATGCATGATCAAGGCATATTAGGAAACGTGACTAAAAGGAAACTAAAGATCCTTTCAAAACAAGCTATTTCTTTGCTGCCTGAGGTTGCTGAAATTATTTGTCCTGTTTGCCTAGCTTTAGATTGTTTCTTCATCTCAAAGCAACATCAGCTACTAAGACATCTGCCAAACCTTCAAGTCCCAAATTAGATCTGCAGAGAGCAGAAACGAAGAGAAATGCCACCTAAATGCCTCACAACTGCCGCTTCTTTTTGAGAGCAGCATCTCACAAAGTCATGTCTGCTCAGGGATGTGATGCTCGAACCCAAACAGGTTTCTAAATATGGCTGTAGGAAAGAAGTGGCTCCTGCAGACTTGAAATTCAGTCTCCCCAGACCACTGCTGGCGTACAGCATCTATGCACAAGATGTGCATGATAGAATTTAAATATTGTGCATGAACACTCAAAAAACAACTTATGGGTAAAAGAAGCAAAACAGTGAAGTGACAATGCTTTGCTAGTAAACTATTAGCAGCAGCTTGCCACGGGTAGCACAGGACAACACGTGAACATTGCTCGTTGCAGGTTACAGAGGGAATGAGAAGTCAACAGTTCATTGACAGTTAAGAAAGGGTAATTAATGCTAGAAAAAGCTGGTGGGGAAGCAAATGGGATTTTTACAAGGAAATAGACCAGAGACAGAGGTAGCAGACATGAAAAAAAGAGAGAAAAACATGGAAGAAGAGCAAGACAATAGTTACCGGTCTTCTGGGCTCAGCTGGCCTGCTTTGAAAACATGAAACAGCTCAGAGGCCACTTAACTAGCTACCTGGGATTCTGTGAAGCAGGAAAACTGGATGACTTGCAGGCTTGCTCAGCTGGATCCTGTACTATCCCAGTAGACAGACACAGCTAGAAATCAGCTTAATTTCAGCACTGCACTCCTAGGACTCAAGCTTGTTGTAAACACATCCATTATCACTAGTTTAAAGCCACCCCCAAGGTAACGCTGAGGCTATGCAGCAAAGCAGATCCACAGAAGGCAACCTAGGATCAGAGCACCAGCTCTGGCCTGTCACTTCAGGCAAGCATATTCTGTAACTGAAGTCTAGACTAGTGCTGACCAAACAGCAGCAGAAAGCAGCAACTGAATAAAAAGAGACGCATACATCTGAAAGCAACACAGAAATGAAAGAAAAAATTGCAAAAGGAAAGGAAAGACAGCAAGGAGAGATCAAATTTTATGTTTTTAATCTATCAGATGTATGCACACTCTCTTGTGCCCCATATTCTCAAGGAAATTAATCTTACCGAAGTCTGCTGAAAGCCCCTACCCCCCGTGTTGAGTGAGTTTGTTTGAGAACACCAATATATTTCAAGCAACTTTAGATTCCAAATATGCACTGGAAAATAGTAAATTACAATAGGGGCAAAATATATAAGGAAAACTCCTCCAGACACTCAGCGTCTAGTTCCTAACTTTATGTAGATCAGGATAATCAGAACATAAGTACTTATCAACAGATATAACTTTCACACTTTGTAATGGGTTATGTTTAAGGATCTAAAAACCATTTAGTTTTGATTTCCCTCCATCCTTTGCATATTAGACATCACACACATTAAACGATAAATATTTATGACAATGAAAAGCAGCTGCTGGGGAAGGCTAAGCAATCTTCAGTTTTATACATGGTAACTAGAAGTGTTGCCTTAAAATAAACAAACAGATAATAAAACAGAACCATCATCACATTGTCAAGAAGAAAAGCAGAGCTACTTTGATGACATAAACATGCATGTACTTGCAAGCAGGTACATGTTTACTTTAGAAAAAAACAATTACATCACTAACCTTTGGCTCTCTCCACTTTACATTTCTGTTCATTTGGTATCCCCACTGACATAAGACTTCAACAAAAAAAAGTTGTAAATGTTTACTACCTACCTGCAAGCTGAGCTGTTATAGCCTGGAAAGGTAGTTTTCTAAACGTGTCCATGAGTGGCTGTACTTTCTCTGTGCTGACAAACTCATGTTTACCATAGTCCAGCTCATACACCGACAAAAACCCATTTCTAAGAATTCCTTTTATTATGACCCTGTACCACCTAAAGAGGGGGAGAATAAGAATAGAGAATTTGAATTCATATTCACACACTGTCACAGCACCAGAAAAATAATACACAACCAAAAGACCTTAACCATCGTGTCTCAGGCTTTCCAGATCTGGTATTATCTGAATAGAAGTCAACTCTTCCGACTACAATCTGGAAGCATGAAGAGACTGCAACCTCATTTACTCCCTTAATCTCTCAGATATCATTGGACATCTGCCACCTTGTTAGCAATGCAGACAAAGCAGAGTTAGGCTTGCCTAGCTTAGCAGAGCTAAGCTTGCCTTCAAAGATTTTGTTTTTAAGTATCTACTTACTGATTTTCAATTTTAGCTGCGTACAGCTTGTTTTTTTCAATGTTCACAGGTTTCTCTTCTGCCCTGCTGTAGTACAAGATCATTTCTTCCATTAGGGCTTCCAGATTATGTAGCTCTTTCCAAGGCTGGACAATAAAGTGACCTGGATGGCAGGCCACTGAGACATAGACATCCATGAGCTCACCAGTCTTTGACAAGGGTAGAGGTGGAGGCATATCAATGGTAGACACTGCACTGCTGGGTTCTCTGGCTGAATCAGAGACACTCTTCTCTAGCCTTCCACTAGTTAACTGTAGAGCTGAAACAGCATCACTTGTCACTTTTGTGGAGCTAGTCTCACTGGGTGTGACACTCAAGAAAACATCTTTCTGATGCTTCCACAAGTCTGCATTTTTGATCTGTCGATTGACACTATGATCCATGTCCGGGAAATTCTCTGGAGCAAATAAGTAAACGTGTGCAATTCCCTTTGAACCATCCCGCTTAACCACCTTGGAAAACAAAATACAGTTAAACTTCCAGTTAATAACTCTTAAATGCACATCTGATTTTGTACAGGAGACTAAAGCCTTTAGCAGGAAAGTGGCAACAGCTCATTGCATTCTATATGCACAGAAGTATTTTCAAGGTTCTCTCAAATATGTTAATGAAGTTGTTGGATAGTAAGCAATTCACAGCAGCTAAGAAAAGCATTTGCGGCTATTCCACTGATGTAAAGCAAACACAGAGATCAAATTGAGTTTTGCTCTGCCCAACAGGTTCAATATCAGTACTGTGTGTACAATTCTAGTTTTCAGAACAGTAACCAATGTCCATACAGCTCCAAACAACTAAGTAATGCTATTAAATATTAACACTTAATCCTTCAAAATACTCTTGCTGTCATGATGGGAGATGAAGCCTAGCAAATTAAGGATGGGGAAAAAAATAAAGATGAAAAAAACCTCTAGGTTTGTATCATGCATAATTTTCAAGCACCAACATAAAAATATTTCCTATTTAACATCCGATATGCTAGCATTATTGATAGTGAAGCACTGAAATTTTAATTTAACACAGTATGTAACATTTCTTTACAGATTCTTCTGTTGATTTTCCTAGCCAGGAATAAAAATTTTCCACAATTAAAGCATATCTGTCACCTGTTTTTTAATCAACCAAGAATTAGTGCCAAACTCAAACCATCTTGGAAAAGGATGTTTAGAAAACCCAGATGTAACAGTCATAAGTCCCAGAGCAGAGGAGTTATGTTTTAACTATACAGTCTCCAGTGTTAAAGCAAGCAAAAAGGTAAAGGAAAGCTACACAATGCTTTTTCAAAGTGCTGTGACAGTACATGGAATGATCTTTTTAAAAGAAAATTAGTTTGATTTAGTCTGTACCTAGTAATAGGTTTCCTTTAGAAGGGTGTTTTCAGTTAATTAAACTGCATAGGATATATTGCAAGCAGAAATAATTCTATCTCAAAGATAACAGAAATTATAAGTATACAATAGCATATACTATATCACACTGAATTAGAAAGAGCAAACAAAAAATAAAGCTGCTTTCCAAAACCATAAGGAGACAAAGCTATGCTCACAAGAGGCATAAAAATAATTTAACAGTTATATCTTTTTATGTGGTGAAACATTAACAACTGTGTTTCCTTCTTATCAGTCAGTAAAATAACGCTAGCTGCGTATTTGGACTGGGACAGCAAAATGCAAAAGGCTAATGTGAAAGTTGTTACATTCTTGAGGGGAAAAGAGAAGCTTCTAAGTGGCTTAAGCAAGTAAGTTTTATGCCAAATGTCGTAAGAAAAGGACTTTGTATATAATTTATGTCCAAGAGCTGGTTATAAACTTCTAAAACAAAAATCAATTTGATGAGTGGTTAAGCTTCTAGAGTTGTTCCTTCAGTGCTCTTTCTCCATGCCTATGATTTCAAGTCACATAGGCATTTTAACTATTTACCTTCATGCTAAATTCAGGACAATTCATGACAGTGTCTCTCAGCCACAGTACAGCATCTGGAGTCCACATGCCAGTGTTAGGAGGCAGATCTGCGAGGCAGCATTTTATAGCCTAAGAACAGAATTAAGTATACAATTTATAATTTAGTAATATGGAAGCTAGTCCACAAGTTCCTATTCACAAAAACTTCATTAATGCTGACAGATTCAATAATGTATGACAAACAGAAGGAGACAAAGGAACGCATAAAACCAGTACCATTACACATACAGAATGTCCTGTCAATACACAGGACATTATGATTTATTTCAGGCAAAGATGCATAATGAAACACACTCCAATGTTGAATGCTATTAAACAAAACAAAATTTCATTACATAAACCTTGAAGTACCAGCACTACAAACACTGCCAAGAGATTAGCTTTAACATGTCTTTATACCTGAGGAGGTATTGCAATTACTTCTCTCAGGAACTGTGGTGGGATTTCTCTAAGCTCTGATGTTTTTACAGTTGCAGCTGTTCCAGTATCCATGAACTGCACATCAAGTGCCCGTCTAGAGTGAATAAGTCTTATCTGAAAGAAGGAAGCAAGAGCATCACTTTGAGGTTAAAAACACAACAGTGACACACACATTATAACAAGTTTCACGGAAACTAAGGGTTCAGATTTAGCTGAACAAAAAGAGCCATTTCTATGTGGGAAAACTGTAGCTGTTCTTTGAATTCTTCTTACCTCTACACGAGCCCATTTTCCTTTGGAAGGAAACAAGCAGATTTTGCCACAGAAAGGTAGCAATACATTAAACTCAGATGTCTGCTGCAAATATAAAAACAGAGGTTAAAAAGCATGGAGCTATTAATATATCTGGCACTCAACTAACCATTTCAAAAGCCAAACATGGAATAAACAGTTCTGAGAAGCAAAAACTATTACAAATATATAGTCTCTTTCCAGCCTCAGAAGCATTTCTGATCACGTTATTTTAAGCTTCCCCAATCAGTAAGGCTTTAATTCCAAGCTGTGTATTTTACAGGGAAATGGAGAGAATACAAAGTGCCAGGAGCGAAAAGCCACATTTGGAAACACTGAATATGAAATCACCCACCATCACTTTAATGTTCTGAAAAGCAATAGCAGCTTAGAGCTGAAGACAGACAACTGAAGAAGCTCCTACCTTTATATTCTAGAATACATAAATTGTTCAGCTATTTAACAAGCCAAATTTACTACTGACTCAAATGAAAGTCTCATGGGGGTGACAGTCACCATGATGATCCTAAGTAACATAACACGACAATGGCTGCACTATAAAAAGCACTAAGAAATTCCATTTGAAGACCCATCAACACCTCAGTTTGTTTAAATTCTCTGGCAAAATAAAACCCCTCAAGATAAGCTGCAAAGTCAAGATTGCTTCTTTTACCCTCATATATTAAAAGATTCTGAATGTCAAGGTGTCTCTATAATAGCAACAAGAATCTAACATACACTCTGTCCAGAAAATCTGAACTTCTGAAATACCTGTCTGGCTGACTGTCTTTGTGTTGCTAAACCTTTCAGGGTTCTATACGCTTTCCTTCCGTGTTTATTTTGCTTGAAACTGCATCTTGATAACTGAGATGTAAAGTATTTCTAGATGGTGTGTGTTCCACAACAGGTCTAAAGCTCAACTTCTACACCTAAACACACTTTGACAGAGTAGTTTCACAAGCAGCCGTTCTAACAGGATCTTCAAGGATCAGCATTTCATGGTTTGATTCTCTTTAAGGCTCAGCTGAATGTTGAACAAATTAGATTCTCTGAAGATTTCTTCTCTTTTGTATAAATTCTCTTGAGTTTAGCAAGGGTTGTTGCCTGTGTCTGTAAATGGCCAGTGGAAAGTCAGACTTCTCTGCCACATGCCTATTTTAAAGCAACTTAAGGCTTTTGAAAATGCCTCCTATACGTCAGTTCTAGTTGAAATTAGCCACAACGTTCAAAAGCTAAGGGTACAAGGACAATACATGCAATCAATCAGATCAAAGCCATTCAATCTCCAAGGAAGCGAGGCTAAAATGGACAGACCTTGGTACATTGCTTTTATTGTCACTTTGCACAGTATGCTGTGGGTGAGGCTGTTTACACACCTCAACTCCACCATATAAGTAAAACTCCCAGGAAAAAAATGATATGGTAGTATCTCCACAGGCTTTATATGAATCTGGTGCAGTTTCCATTAGAAGTTTCCCGTTATGAGCTATATTGTTACTGTTTTAACTATTCAAGTAGTTACTGAAACCTTAGAGACAGCTTATGAACAAGAAAGCATCAAAAAACACTCTTCATGCTGAAGGAAGCACCCCAAAAAACTAGGAAGAGAATTTATAGCCTTTTTGAATAGTCTATGGCTACTTCAGAAACTTGAACTTATGTGCAAGGAAAACAACTGGTACACTCTGAAGAAAGCCTACATGACTTCACCACTTCTCTCACCATAGAACCTACCTTGTAATGGAAGTAGTCTTCTAGTTTCTGCAAGATTTCAGAAAGTCTAGACAAGCCTTTAGATGGCACTTGGCAATACAGGCTTCCGTCAGAAAAAACACTGGTTACTCTGACATTTGTATACAGTGCGTCTACCTGCAACATTAAGATTTTGACAAGAAAGGCAGGGGGGAAAAAAACACACACAAAAGCTTAGCAAATTTTTGAGTACTGTTTGTTGTCCATCCAAGACCTTTGCAGTCTACAACTTCCATGAATTAAGAAGGAAACAGGGAAATGGTACCTGTAGGTGCAGTTCAAGGGACTTGTCATGTAACGCCTTCAGACAAGTAGCATTGATGTTGATATCGTCTTCTCCCGAAGTGTCATAAAGAACAAGAAGAGGAATATCACTCTTTTCCAGTATTTCCACTGCAAATATCTTGGAGCATGTCTGCGATTCCACAGTCTTTACTAGGACAGGATCATCACAGAAGACTTCCAGTCCTGTAAAGACACACCATAATTTTTATGTATCGATCTATTTGAAGAGAAAAATAATAACCAGGTCTGTGTTTGCAATAGGAATCTTTTCATGAATCAGGTTGTAGCAGAAAAGTTGTACTGCACCCCTACTTGCATTGTGCTTAATTTCCACCTTTTTAACACAGAAAGCCACCTTTGTGGGGGGGAAGGAAAGAAAAAGATCCTCTTCAGAAAGAGTTGAGGTACATGTATAGAGAAAAAAGGAATGCACCCAACTATTAAAAAACCAACCAACAAAAAATGGCTATGAATGAGCTTTTTTATATATTTAAAATAAAGTGGGGTTTTTTTAAGTTAGAAATGCCTACCAGTTTTAGGAAGGTATAAGTTCCAGCAGAGTCCAAGAAGTCTACAAGTATGGAAGTACTGAAAGGGGAAGGATCACTTAATATAACTAAATAGGATCGTATTTAGGAATATTGCCCAACCTGGCCACAACAGATGTGCCTCATTTGTGGAAAAAGGAGTTGTGTTAGTACATTGCTTCACACAACAGCAAACATTTCCTTATATTTCTTTAAGCTTACATATATTAAAGGGTCAAAAACATCCAAGCTAAGTGCAGAAACAACTAAGCTCCATTACAGAGATACTGGATATCAAGGTCCTCTAATATGAAGGTTTCTTTACAAAACTCTTCTTCACATCCTTCCTTTCTTCCTTTTCCTCCTTTCCATGCATACCTGTGTCTGCTTAGGCTAGCTGACTTGGACAAAATCTAAGATACATAGTTATTAAAAACAAGGACCAAAGCTTCCAGACTGAGACACTTCAATCCATAAATGGTACAACAGCAAGCTGTATAGTCAACACTGGCTTTCTCTTACCTGCCAGTTTACATTTTGCAGCTTGAAATGGAAGTGAATGGAACTGTTTCTGTAGTTTGTACACACTGTTGCTTTCAACAAACTCACTGAAGCCATGATCAACGTAGCATACCTGATAATGGAAAAGGAATAAAAGCATAAGATCATGAATATAATTATTAATATGTTTTCTTGAGTCTAGGAAAAATGTATTGTTACCACATTCTCTATGCAACCACAGATAAATCACTTTTCACTAATTTATTCATATATATATTATAATGCCATTAATCTCATGTTTATTTCACTGCTTGAGTGTTAGAGTTTTCAGGAAAAGCCTTCTTCTCAAGATGTCTGTAAAACCATCCCCTCCAATCATTCCACAGAATCTCAACTCTTAACTGGAACAGTGCTGGAAGGACTCAGCACATATTACCTCAAATCACACAAAGAAAAGTAATAAAGTGGCAATTTTTATTTGTATAGTTTTGAGTGTGTTGAAAATTCAAATACCACTTAAGTGGCTATTCTGTGTTTTGCCTTTTGTTTTTACAGCATTAAGAGAATAATTTTGATTTGTGCTTATAGTAACTGATACAAATACCACAATCAATACAGGAAACCAGTAGGGAAACTGCTGATAGGCAGCAAATAATTGGAGCTAAAGTGAGAGCAGAGGGTAAATTTAGAATAGGTATTAGGAGAAAATTTTTCACTATGAGGGTGGTGAGTCACTGGATCAGGTTGCCCAAGGAAGTTGTGGATGCCCATCTCTGAAAGTGTTCAAATCCAGGTTGGACAGGGCTTTGAGCAACATGGTCTAGTGGGAGGTGTCCCTGCCCATGTCAGGGGGGTTGGAACTAAATGATCTTCAAGGTCCCTTCCAACCTAAACCATTCTATGATTCTATGAAAGAAGGTTTTGACAGGAGTTCTTACAACTTTTTTCCAAACTGTATCATGCAAAATGTCTGCATACCAAACACTGACAGGGAAGTCTGAATACTGTTTCAGAGGATAATCAGCAAATGCTTCAGTAAAGCAGTAGCCTTCTTTTGGTGGATTGCTCTAGCTGGAGAGAAATTAAGAGGCAAGCTTGCTACCAATGTCCTTGCTGTTTCTCTAAACCCAACATCTTTCACAAAACTGAGTTCTGACAGCCCCCTCCAAGTTCCAGCTGAAGGGTATCACGCTAACTTTCAGAAAAACCTCAATTCTAATACATGTGCTATTCAAATATTTATGAAATGGATCAACTTTAGAAGTATGTTCAGCAGACCTGGGTAAAAAGTCACCTAACTGGGGGAAGAAACAAAAAATTAAAAGCTATCATTAATGTTTGACTAGGTAAGAAATAATTTAGAAGTCTGAAACTTTTTTACAGTTCTATCATATGTTCTAGTTTCAAGAAGAGTCTGCTTGGCCCAGGAAAAGTTTAACACAGGAGTTAAATAATCTAAAAGGGGTTTAACTAAAATGCACACTACATCTAACTCCCAGAACACCAGATCTGCCTGCAAGGGAACACAAGTATATCCTTCTCATTGTCTTGCTATTTAGTGCATGTAATAGATAGTTCAGTACAAGACTTCAAACAAGATCTATCAGCAAGTGAATGTTGTTCTTCCCTTTCTCCTGCTCTGTCATTCCAAACTGCTATTGTACCCATTCCTCCTAAGACTATCAAAAGTACATTTTCAGTACAAAAGTGCTATAGGGCCCAGCCCCATATAAAACCTAAAAGAAAACCCCCAAACTCAAACTATTTATGGAAAAAAACCTGAAGGACCATTTAAGTCTGGCAATCACATAGCTTCAAAAAAGTCTTAATTTCTCATATAACTGAAAATAGAAGTACTGCAGGGCAAGAAAGGAGAGAATGCTCGTGCAGCATATTTAAGAATTAACTGCATATCTAAAAGCCAAGATTGTTTCAAGTCTTTCTCCAAGTGCCAAAAGAAGTAATTGCTTGCCTTTATTCTGTTGTCTTCTAGAGAAATTATCCGAGCACGCAACCAGGCGTCTTCTTCAGCATGTACTGCAACAAGTTGCCCAACGCTCAGAGACTGAGCTAGTGACACTGCACTATTCTGACTATAGTATGCTTTCATGTCATCTTCCATTTGTTCCTGGGCGGAAGAATAATCTTTGCCCACATACCTATAGTATTTTACAAAAAAAAAAACCAAACAAACCCACCACAAGAGTTAGGAGGCAACTTCAAAAAGCTGAATGAAAAACTAAGAAGATTATATGCCTATATGAATATAGTAAATTACGGATATATACATTTTCTAAGCACATCAGTATCCAAACTCTTTTCCCATTAACAGGGCTATACAAAAATAAATGACAGAAAATTTAGTACTTTTGTGGACAGTTAATGTGGTCCAGCAGTGTATAATCTAACATGCTCAACTAGATTTTTAGGAAGAACTCTTATTTGCTTATTACAATCATGTAGAACAACGTGACCACAACAGCAGAATAGTACCTGGGACCAAGTATAAAAGGGAACTAATAGGTCATCTCTGAAGTTACTCTGTCATTAACAAACACCAGTTTAATGAGGTTTTCACTAAGATTGATTAAAACCAAGGCATATAAAATAACTTTAGAAATGAGCTGTCAAACCATGTGCTGTTTACTTTCAGCCTTCAGAACAATCCTGTTATTAGGCTGCTGACCTAGTGGTTCATACTGAAGCAGTTTGTGTTGCATAGATCTTCTTTAATAAAGTATCTAAAGTTACTGAAGACTCCAAATGGGAAGTTCTGAATGCTTCAGAAACAAGTCAGATTAGAGCAGACAAAATGAAAACTTATTCCCAAATTTGTATTAGTAGCTACTGTTTTAACTTGTTCATAGAGTGACTAATACTGCTCATTTCTATCACACAGTTTAAATTATCATCCTATACAAATCTAGGTTTATTCTGAAGGTCTGCTATGTGCCCAGGATTAGTGCAAATACTGTACTATGACATACTATGCTTTTTAATAAATATTAAGTTAAATCTGATCACATTCCAGGGAACCCTCATTTTCCTAAAGACAGCCTGCCTCCTGACCATCCAATTATATATTGCTTTTCAGAACGACAGCCCTTTTGTTTCTATGTAAGCACTCATCTAGTTCATAATGGACATGGAGTGCAGCAACAGTCACATATGTGCTACTTAAAACTTAATTTCTTAACATTTGTTTCATAAAGATACTTAACAGACAGTAGGAGTATCTCAACAAAAAGTAGAATCACCTTTCAGAATTTCCTGCTTCACTTACTATTTTCTGGTAATAGGTGTGCATCAGGCTGAAAAAGCTTTTGGCTGCTCAAAGCCAATTGGAAAATTATTTTTCAGATTGTTTAGAAAAGAATCTTGGAAAGCAACCTTAAAAAAGTGTGTTAGAGTGTAATCTATGTGCAGGTGGCCAGACACTGCAAGTGTGCATTCAGCACTGTTCTTAGTCTCAACTGGAATCAATTCACATGTCAAGTAAAGCTTGCAGCTTCATTGTACAAGAACAGAGGGGTTTGCTTCCATAGTGAAACAGGCTACAAAATTTTGTTTATTCAAAAAGAAGAGGGGAAAAAAAAGTATCCAAGCTGCAGCACAGAAACTCAAGGTAGCTGAGAATAAAGCAAGATAGTTAATTATTTCTTGTGAGAATTCAAATGTAGCACCTAGTGTATCATCTCTTCCTTCAATCACACTGTTGCAGATGTATAGCAAATATCTAGGATTGTTTCTATCACTTTACTTTCATTCTGACTGCATCAGAATTCTTACAGAATTGTACTAGGTCTCAAAATTGAAATAGCACCAAACCTTCCAGCTTTGTCTTAATTAGTACTGCAGTTGAAAGGTTTCAGCCAAACAACACTCAGCCACATACCAAGAAAGTAAAGAGATATTGCTCCATCCCCAAGACAGAGACATGAATCTTGATTTTATTGACCCTGCAACAATCAACATCAACCAACAGATGTTACACAGTTCTTGTGCAGATCAGGCTAAAGTGACTGCCTAGTACCTGCATGGTGAAAGTTGAGTCCATGCATTGTTTCCTTCCTATATGTCTACATAAACATTTCCTTGTCATGGCAAAAAACTATTCCCCTCAGGGCTAGTTTCATGTTGAAGATAAATGACCTTGCCCATGAAGTACAGAGACAACATTACGTAGTCATTTCTCTGCCTAGGGCCAAGCAACCACTAATCACCACCATATATCTACACAGAACTGACAAATTCAGAAACTTTCATGAGACTTTAATAAAACCAAGAACCATGGTCCAAAATTTGGGGACTTCTGCTTTAGAGAAATTTTAACATAATCACCCTCAGCTCATCAGTGTCATACAGTAGTTTATTCCATGGGACTTGAAGCATTCTCCCAAATAATCAGTGGAAACATCCTTAAAATAACAGCCAAGATTTTTTACTCTGCATATATAGCAAGTTATCAATGCTGCCAGAATTAAAAGGTGTACAGTGTGAAGTAAAAAGCTTTGCAGCTTTAAGTCCCGCTTGCATAGCAAGCTGGAAGTAAGAGACAGATAATTTGTTCCTGCTCTTCCTAACAGAAAACATGCAATAGGCGTCATGTCTGTTTCAGTACCTCTACATACAGATGATTACATGTCTTAAATTGGCTTTCTTTCTTGGAACTATTAATCTTCATAATCTTTCATGTCTCAGACTAAATTCAAACAGAGCTCTCATAAGAACAACCTAAAACATAAAGCCTCTCTTTTCTTTGATGTAGTTCCTCCTCCTGTGCTTTCTTTTTTTTTAAGCTTAGGCTTACTCACAAATTCCAGCTGTGTCTTCTTCACTAAAATGATTGACTCATCCAGCTGGAGACAGTACAAACGTTAACAATGGATGAAGATTTTTTCCTTAAATTATGCTTTGTGGTAAGAACAGTATGCAAAATAAACGTTTAAGCGATGTACAAAAAAAGCTGATCTGAGAAAAAGCACAATATAGGAATGGTGCTATGACCTAAAACAAAGATGGCAACGTTCTCAAATGAGAATTTCTTTCAAAACCCCTAAGTATGGGGATTTTCACTACAGATCACCAGCCATTAAGATTGCATGACTTCAGTGAACTAAAACAACGGACTGACACATAAAGAAAGTTCAAGATTGAGTATTCCAATACATTACTGATAGCTAGAGAGAAAAAGGATATCTAAATTTTGGCCTTAAGACTAGTGTGTTGAATACTGTAAACCAGCAATAAGAAACAGGGTTTTAGTTTCATAGTGAAAGAATCTGTCAGTAAACTGCACACAATGATATTTTGATTCTAGTAAGGACCTCTGAGAATGACTGAAACTAACTAATGAAAGCTGAAACTGCAGAAACTAGTGGGCAAAACCAGAAAGCTGTCAACATACTGTAGTACAACACAGTTATTCAGTGTATCCTTTGAAGTGACATATAAAACTTTTTAAGATTAGGCTCGATTTGAAGTAATCCTCAAAATGAAACACCCTCCATAAAAAGTGTTTGGGTTTCTTTGTCTGTTTTTTTTAAAAGAACTGCTAGGATTTGTGTGTTTTATCCCAACAATGAAGTATAGAAGGCTTATCATGGTACTTGCTGAAACAGTACAGTAACATATATGTAAGACAGCCACTACAATCCACTTCTTATGCCATCCTCTAAGGCTGGGCTGATTAGCAACCAAACCAAGAAGCACTAGTAGTTTATTGTTGGATGGAAGCTCATCTGTCCCCAAAAGTGAAAACTACAGCCTAATCTGCACACACTCTAGTCACACTTACAGAATAGTTACTAGGTAAGTCAGTTATAGAAGTAAAAAATATTTTAATAAGTATTGCAGCAATATATTAATATTACTATGTGTTATAGTACAGGTATTTTTAGAAGTCTTGCAATAGCAAGTCAAATCTGCTTATATTCTCAGACAAGCTAATGATAGAACTGACCAGCTCAGCACAGATGTTTCAGAACATTTCCATTTAAGCACACAAACAAAAGGATTCTTAAGTTTCCTTATCACAGTAAGTAAATAATAAAGCCCTGCACCCTCCTGTTCATCTGTTCTCTTATGGCAGACCTGCACAGTATGAATACGCAGATTTATAAATAAAGCAAAAAAAGATAGATTCTGAAGTAGAAACTTGCCTAATTAGGACCTCATTAGTGTTTTTCAGTTCTAACACCATGACAGACACAGATCCTTCTGATGGAATGATTAGAGGAGGAACAGTTATGTTCTCTGGATACTGGTCCTTGGATTCTTCGTACTGTTGTTCAGCTGTGGCCTTCACACCATCATGCCTCTGGACTTTCTCAGTGACATTCAGATTTTCATCAACGCATCTTTGGGGTTTAGCATAGAGGATGGCCTTTCTGGGGACTTCAGATACATAGTCCACTACACACACATCTGAGAGCAACTCAAGATTATTTAGAATGTCTTCTGGAAATTTTACTTGGTAAGTGTCTTGGTATAATTTGGGAAGCGCATTAGCCCAAAGACCACTGGAATACTTCAGCAAGATGTTAACAACTTTCTGCTTGAAGTCACTACTAAGTGATGCAGGCATGGTCTCCACATTTGGTTTTAACAAAGGGTCTACTTTTGATGAAGTAACGTTCTGAGATGACTTTTCTTGCTCTGTATCACTTTTTGCTACCGGTGGCATTTTCTTAGCAGGATAAAGAAGTCCATCCATCTGATCACCCCTGTGTACTTTCTCCACCTTGGAAAACAAGAAGTAGAGTCAATAATCAGTTGCATCTCTAAGTCTAAATCATTTTGCCAATTCCATTTTTATAACATGCATTTTATACGGACTTTGAAGTGGACATACACAGGGAGCTAAGCTTGAGGCAGTTACTACAGGGTAGTATTTCTTGTAATGCTTCCTCCTCCATTTTGAACACAAATGACTACATCAGTACAGGACAAATATCTAATCTATGCAATGCAAGTCAGACTTGCTTCCAAAGAAGTACAGTCTCTCTGTTCTCCTAGAAGGACTCCATAAAATTTGGTCTTCTGCAAATTTATCCCCCTGATCTTCCACACAGGTAAGCATATCATCAACAAAAGTTTCAGTCTGAGTTTACTGAGGGAAAGACGATTTGATTGCATACTTCAGAAAAAAGAGGACACCCGTCAGTCAGTGTTGTAAATGCTCTCATGTTCAGGGAATTATTTTTTCTTTAAAAAAGTTCTGAAATTAATTAAGACATTTCTGGATCATAATAGATTTCATAATAAATTTAATTAGGCCATTTTAAACCATGCCCACAGCCTTTAAACCATTTGAACAGCCTCCTCCAGATCCAGATGTTTTGCTAGTCCATATGTCTCTACCCTTTGCCAAGTTCAGTAACAAGCATCTCACATGGTCTGAAGTCACAACTTTGAAAGCACCATTGGAGAACTGTAGAAATAAGCTCACAATAAAATTCCACTTCCTAAAGCTATGCAGTTTCAACCTAGATCAACTTAACTGTCGCTTAGCAGGAATATCTATGTAGAATTGAGATAATGAAAGCTCTCAGTGTTTTCACACTGGTCCTAAAGCAGGAACAACTCCTGCAATAAAGTAAGTTATTAAGCTTTACATAGCTCCATCCTGATGTTCCTTCCTCAGAGGAAACAACTCTCATCAATTTCCTGGGTCCACATCACACCAAAGTCCTTTTCAGATGATCAATGAACAAAACACTGCGTAGCTGAATTACTTGCTACTACTCAGGGGTAGCATTTACCTTTATGAAATTGATGTCCATGCCCATCAGAACTTTATAAACCTTCCTAAAGTCATTCGTTGCTGTTCTGTCTTAGTAACACACAATGGAGGCATAACAAAGACAACTTTAAGCGTTATCTTATGTAACAGGAATAATACATTTCACTCATTATCAAGATAACATTAACAAGATAAGAACATTTAGTTACAATATTTTGAAAAAAATGAAAAATGGCCATTACTGTGTCGAGAACCATGTATTTTCTCCTATGTGCCCCTCTTTACACTCAGCCCAAAATGCCACATGACGGTTTGAGCTGAGGGAGTCGGCCAAACCACCTAAGGGTTACTACACAAGTGCATTTCCATACACTTGCTGTGCATTACATCGTCTAGACTGGTGCAAAAGCAAGTGATCAAATGTTTCTTGAGAACAGGTCTTGGTCAACTTCTATGAACACTAGCCTGTGTGCTGTCTGAAATTGACACAAAGGAAATAGTTTTCATATTAAAAAAAATATATAAAAAATATTAACCACATCAGAGAATTCTCATACATTCATGGTGGCACATCTGAATCCTTCTTTATCAGGGAAACCCAAAGTAGTAATATTTTCTGAAAGAATAAGACAAGATAAGGCAAACAAACCTATCTAACAACTCTCAGCTCCTCGAATTCACGCAAATGAGTCCACAAGCTTTACGACTTGAGTCTTTCCAAGTAGGCTCACTAAACCAAGGAGAGATTCCATCTTAATAGAGGGGAGAAGTAGTGTCCTATAGACGTGCATTTACCAAGGAATACGTATCTACTATAGGATAAAATATAAACAAATCATATAAAGGGCTTCAACATACCAGTGGTACATTCATCAAGTTCTTAACCGTCTCTGCTAATCAGCTTGATATAAGAGATGACGAAACATATCTGGCCATGCAACCAAAGATGTCTTATTCAGCAAGAACCTACATTTGTACCCTCTGGTACCAGGAATCTTATTGTGCCTCTTGAACCACAGGTGAAGAATGGAACTTGGTTAGAAAAACAAACAAATGAAAACTTATCAAAGCCTTGCAAGGGCTTTGACAGACAGTCAAGAGACCAAAGTATATCAAGTGGCACAGAAAAAAAATCAAGGCACACAACCTCGGCAGGTAATGACATCCTAGATACAGAGGAATTGATAAGGATGTCCCAACTGTCCATGCACAAGATTGAAGAATTTGTTGAAACTTTTAGCTCCAGAAAATACTTGGCATTATTAATTATTATTAATTTACTTGAGAAGGCTGTGTTGGAGTGTATGGCAGTTCATCCTGAAGGAAGCTGGATGCAGAGGTCTACCTTCTATGCACCTTTTCTCTTAGCTAGCTCTTTTAGCTAGTGCTGCAACAGAGGTGAATAAATTTTAGCTGAAAGGACTATTAAACCTTACACACTAAAGACTGGCAGCAGACTAAAGAGAGATCCTCAGAGACCTTTAAGCCTCTTAACTCCAATAATAGCTCCGAGTTTTTCTAGGCATTGAAGCTCTGTTTTGAAGAGACTGTAGATGCTGATTGAGCAAACCATTTAGAGACAGAAAAATGCTGTTTAAGTAAGTTGTTTCAGCTTACTTCAGTACAAATAAGCTCAGGTGGACATCATTAGGCTACTATTTCTTGCATAGAAGTTAATGTTCAAGATGCAACAGACTCGCCCAGACAGTGCTGTGGCCAAGACACCTTCAAGGATGCAGAACACTACAGAAACTTCTAATTATAAGTGACCAGCTTCATTTGTGAGCAGCACTTCAAAACAGCCACCCTTTCTTTAGCACAACTACCTTAAATTGGTTTCTAGCTGAGTTTATTGATTTGCCTGCAATGTACTTCCCTCTAGCATGGCTGGCAGGCCTGCTTTGCAAGCACAACATGCCTGCTGTCACCTCTCCATTAGAGACGACAAAGCAGAGTCAAGACCTGTCAGAATGTATTATTAGGGCAACAGAGACTGAAGAAGACAAAGAAAACGTGTTTGTCCTGGGCCTGAGTAACAGAGGGAACTCTTAAAAATTAAAATCTGGAGCCCAACATAATAAAGCTTCAAATAAAAAAAAATATTGCCAAGATAAATACCGACACTGCAATTGAGTAAGTCAAGTGAAAAGAAGCAAAAGAAGAGCAATTCCACTCCTTTTGACATATACATATAGAGGGGATGAAGGCAGATGTGCTCCTGTCTATGTTGCTAGGACAAAAGCTTTGTATGCATGTGCTTGACAATGTGCAAGTAAACCACTACACTAATATATATATTCAAAAGAAAGGATCTACTTTGTGGATGCCAGAATGACCAAGATGACATTGAATCTTGTTTAATTATGTGTACAGTGATGAGCAAAGAGAAGATAAACTGGCAAACTCCTAGAGCATCAATGCCTTCCAGTAAGGAAATGGAGAAAAGACCTCCTTGAAATGAGAGTTTCTAGTCAGAAAGTGTCCCTCACTTTCAAGGTTACATTCACAACTACCATATGCAATTATTTTCTGCAAGGTAGGGAAAGGCAACATGCAGGGGAAGTTGGCATTTAATGTCAGTGACAGAGTCTCATCATATGTGGCAAACAGGAAAAGTCTGGCTCCATGATTATTGGTATCAAACAGGTCCTCAGAGACTGCTCTAAAACATACTGATCAGAACTATCATTCTGATTCAGTGAGAATAACTCATTAGAAGTGTGATGCATGAATTCTTTCAGATATGATAAAGATACATTTTGCTGACAGGCAACTTAGACAAATGCTTCAGTTTGAAGGCAGCTCTTACCTACCTGACTTTCCTCAATACTACATGAAGTTCAACTCCGAGCAAGCTGGAGCCCAGAGCAGTGAGGAAGGTATTCCTGGCCTTGATCAGCAGTACCTTGCATCCATACATCTAGCTGACAGTGTCTTTTCTGTGTCAGGGGCGGCCACTACATCTCAAGATCCCACTCTTTTTACTAATCATTCTACAGTACAGCTCTCCGCAGGCAATGGTGAGATGCTGCTTCAACATTAATGCTCCACTCCTCCCTGCTCTTCCAAGCAGCTGCCTCTGAAAGCAACAGCATTTAAGCTACCAAGCTGTTGAATATGCATGCAAAGTAATCAATTCTGGGGAAAAAAATACCAAACTTGTGCAATGTTCTTGAAAGGCTGAAGATCCTCACTGCACAAGGTGGCATCAGACACAGTACAGAGCTTTTGCTTTCAAGGCTGTGGAAGCCCCTTACATCATCCACTTATAGCTTATCCTTGGGATCCTCTCCAGCTTTTACAGCTTCTACTTCAACATGCGATCATTGTTTTGTATGGGAAGCTATGACACCTAACTTCTTACCCTAAATGCCAAAAGAACATGTTAAAAGGCTTGTCTTCAGCCAAACCTGATGTCAACTGAGAAGTTGGAACAGGACAGCAACAGGACTGGACTATGTCCCACGAATGTTGCAGAGTGTCCACTGCTAAAATGTGACTAGATACAGTCCGGGGTAAACTGCTCATGGTGACCCTGCTTGAGCAGGGGCGTTGTGTTAGATGATCTCAAGAGGTCCCTTCCAAACTCAGTGATTCTGTGATATGTTTATACAATGTTACAAGAACTGGCTCAGTGCTTCTGAATTTGAATTGAATTTCAGTTATCAGGATGGAAAAACTACCTTCAAAAATCGCAGGCCTCTTACAATACTAGGGAAGACAAAATCATTTTGAAAGGTTTTTGATTTGATAGCCTTTTCAGTCACTAACCCTGACAGGTATGTCAGTTTCATTAAGAAGCTCCAGAAAAGATCAGTTATGATATTCAGACTGGCAATGACAACAATAAATTTTGGTGGATTCTTCATGGTAAATACAGAAGATATTTTCAGCCCTTCAACTGAAGTGAAAATTTGCAGATGCTACAATGACTCTGAAACCTTTCTACTTATGGTAGTCATTACTTCTGTACTCAACTGAAATGTTAAAATATGTGTCATACTGGGCATATTTTTGTATTTTCTATTGTTGTTAGACTAAGAGATCCTTATTGTCAAGATACCCCTTGTTCAGGTTCAGCTATGCTTGGGGCTGGGGTGGGAAGCTCTGCAAAGTTCAGGAGTGTCTTTAGGTTGCCCCCTTCTGCCTGTCCTCCTTGCCCTCCCGCTTCATTATCTTGCACTTTGCAGTGAAAATAATTCTCCACAGTTCCTTGTGCTTTTGAGACTTTGACTTCTGAAAACAGTTACTAGTGAAACTGTGATCTAATAACCCAGCTGAGCCAACGAAACAACTCTGTACTGTTGAGGGCTGCCCTTATTCCTCACATCCTTATGCCAGGACTGAGGATCAGCTGGCACCTTTGTCAGCAGTTCTTTTTGACTGCACTAATTTTCACCTCATAATGCAGTGAAGTCTTCCTAAGGGCTCAGAGAAGTGCAAGATTTAACACATAAGGAGTTGCAAGTGTATGGGGAGCAGGAACAAGGAAAGATGCCATCAAATGGAGTCTGACTTCATTTGCTGGCTCATCATGTTTTCTAACCACTCATCAGTAAGACTGAGCTTCAAGAACATGGAGTCAAGCCTGCTCTAGCAGTGTTTGGGCAGCACAGTTAGTCTGGATCTCGTATCCTCAACTGGCTTATTTCCACACATACTATGACACCACCTTCTGAGTGAGGCTGATACCTACTGTATTTTGCCCTGTGCTGTACTGTACCATAGAATCATTGAATCATAGAACGGTTTCAGCTGGAAGGGATGTTAAAGATCATCTAGTTCCCACCCTCCTGCCATGGGCAGGGACACCTTCCACTAGACCAGGTTGCTCAAAGCTCCATCCAGCATGGACTTGAACACTTCCAGGGATGGGGCTTCCACAACTTCCCTGGGCGACCTGTTCCAGTGTCTCACCACTCCCACAGTGAAGAATTTCTTCCTAAAATCTAATATATATACACACACATATATAACACATCTAGTTAAATTTTCGGCAGAACATGTCTTCCATTCACTGAACTCCATTCTAAATGGCTAGTGGCTCTGTGTCTAGTACTGCGACACACACTAAAGCAAACTGTTACACCAAACACTGATGTCTTCAATGAGAATGGCAAAAGAAAGCTAACTATCATAATGCTACAGCTCATCTACAGAACACAGTTTGTAGGGTTTGTGTAAAACTGTGCAAGCTTTCATTCACACACACTACCAGCCATAATAGCCTACTCCATTATCTCCTCCATGTGCAGGGTAGTGGTCAATGGCTCAATGTCCAGACAGAGATTGGTGACAAGTGGTGTCCCTCAGGGGTCTGCACTGGGACCAGTACTGTTTAATAACTCCATCAACAACACAGACAGTGGGATTGAGCGCACCCTCAGCAAGTCTGCGAACGACACCAAGCTGAGTGGTGTGGTTGACACACTGGAAGGATGGGATGCCATACAGAGGGACCAGGTCAAGCTCCAGAAGTGGGCCCATGTGAACCTCATGAGCTTCAACAAGGCCAAGGGTCTTGTACCTGGGTCAGGGTCAAGGCAACCCCTGGTATCGATACAGGCTGGGGGATGAAGGGATTGAGAGCAGCCCTGTGAAGAAGGACTTAGGGGTACCAGTGGATGAAAAGCTGGATGTGAGCCAACAATGCCTGCTCGCAGCCCAGAAGGCTAACCGTATCATCAAAAGAAGTGTGGCCAGCAGGTAGAGGGAGGTGATTCTGCCCCTCTACCCTACTCTCATGAGACTGCACCTGGAGTACTGCGTCCAGCTCTGGAGCCATCAGCACAGGAAAGATGTGGACCTGTTGGAGCGGGTCCACAGGAGGGTTACAAAAATGATCAGAGGGCTGGAGCACCTCTCCTATGAGGACAGGCTGAGAGAGTTGGGGTTGTTCAC
>VZSZ01008390.1:242964-264766 GCA_013398815.1 Ibidorhyncha struthersii | reverse complement strand
AAAGAATCAAAGAACTCAATGGAAGTGAAAGAAGAAATACTTATCAGGATATAATGTGTTTGGGAGATACTTATTGAAGAGATTAGGTTTAGTAATTTATGGATGATTTTATAGAGAAACAATGATTTTCTTAAAATATAATTATTTCAAGGACTGGGCCTTAGGAAACTAAACTAAATTTCAATATTTACTATAATATTTTCAGGCTTTATTACTCCACATATACACATTGGAATCAGAAGACTGAAAACTATTTTCTTACTTCTGTATGAAATGTAAAGATCAGAGACACAACTTTGGAAGTTTTTTTTTTTTGTTTTTCTGGTTTTTGTATCTATTTTTCACCAACAGAAAATCAAAATACAGTACAAAATAGGATGTCCTTGGCTTCCTTATTGAAGCTCTGACTTACCCAGTATTTTGTCGATGGATTCTTGTGAGGACCCAAGCAAGCATCACAGCAGTGGGAGCTCCTGGACAAATCAACATGGAACAAAATATAATTGTTTTGAATACTGTGTCCCAAGGAAACTTTATTTGAAAGGAGTTCACAATGCATCAGATTGGATGTACATTAAAGGTGAAACAATGGGTGAGACAATTTTAAATAACTTTATGAAAGAACTTAACTTGCAGTTCAGGGAAAGAAGACAAACCAATCAAACAAACAAACAAACAAAAAAACAAAACCAAAAAAAGGCAGGAGAATGAAATCAAAACAAATGAAACTACATTTTCAAAAATAATAGCTAAGAATTATTTGAGGGTTTGGATATGAATTATGAGCACTTGTGAATCTGGAGGAATCACTTATTTAGCCAGAGATCTTTTATCTTATGAATTGTGGCCAGCAGACAATTCTTTGCACACTATCTGGAAGAGTTCAGATTTTTGTCCTGAGGAACCTCTACTAATCACTCTAGACCCATCAGCTGATGAACATTCAATGATAATTTAGCTAAATCCAGGAACTGGTGATTTCTAACCTCACTTTATCACTGTTTATCCTTCTACATTTATGACTGAATAGTTATTTCCTTTTTTTTTTTCAAGCAGTCCTATTAACTAGCAGTTGGTTTTGTTCTTCTGTGGAACTGAATATCCGAAGCCCAAATGACTTTGAAAGCTGCCACAAAAGGGACTCTAATCTGAAGCAGGTAACATTTTCACTGATAAATCTATAGAAATATAGGTAATATCTTTCTAAGTGTCATTTGAGATGTGTAACAAATGCCCAGAAGTTGTCCTTCCTAATTTTAGACCTTTTTCAAGGCATTTAAGCTGGGACCATATTCAGTTCAAGTTGTCTTTTTAATTAATAAAGAGAAATATTTACATCCATATCACCTAAGATCTGAGTTGCCCCTGAGATGTCTCTCACTTTCTTTTTATCACAGAAGATGAGGATTACTACATTATTAATTGAGGTGTTTCCTTTGTTATCTCAAGATAGCTGTGATTAATCAAGGTCTAAGCATCTAGTTTCAGCGAATCAGAATTGGAATAGCTCCAAATCAACATCCCCTTTATAAAATTCAGACTTTTAGTTTCATAAAAAAAAAAGCCTGAGAATCTAAAGATGAAGGTTAAAGTACTATCTACTTCAGAAAAATTCGGATTTCACTCCTAAGCCAAAAATGGCAATGTAACCACTCTGTTGGGGTGAGACTGTTTTAGAATACCAAGTTGAGGTACCAGAGTATCTGAGAGTCACAATAAATAATTCCCTGCAGTGAAAGAAATTTTATGTATTACACGCACATATTCTGACAATCAGAGATAATTTTAATTGTTGCTTAAACTCAAAAGATTCCTTAAAGCCAGAAGGTCTCTGAAAAANAAAAAAAAAAAAAGAATTGTTTGTTTCCTAGGCCTGAATTCACATGATTTAAGTTTAATCTATCTATTCCTCCTTACTGAAAGCAAAATGTGAACTTAAAGTTAGTCACCCAAACTTCTTTAGTCAGGTTGTTATCCAGCTACATTACTCATCTTCTTGAAAACTGGATTAATCACCACCATGACATGCATACCTCACTCTATTGACTGCAGGAGAAACCTGGAGAGATAATTTAGATTAGATGGCTAACTTTTAAATTACTGTAGTTGCACGAAATTAATTCCAGTCATAAAGATGAGTGCTGTGGTCTTCCAAGTAGACTTATCATAGTGCTTCCAGTAATCCATCCTATCCTGCCCTTCAAAGTTTTGAGTGGTTACATATCTAACAAGATAAGAAGGACAGAATAATGGTATGCTGTTGATGTAGTAGCACTGGATGAATGGGAGACTTTCATCAGAAGGGTGGTACCTTCGATAGGCACTTTTTATCTCCAAACAAATATATATATATATATAATTTTTTATCTGTTTCTAAAAGTAAACAGAAATAGTAAATAACATAAAGAGAAGAATACTAACCCCAGCCAGTAAATATGAACCACCATACATACTGCTTGTCTGAAACAAAGGTCAGCAAAAGCAGTGTTTGCAGGTATATCCCTTCTATAAGAAGCCAGAAGAAATTGGCTAAAATGCTGAACTGGAAGAACGCCACAGCAGCCTTACAAGAAACCTGAAAATGCAAAGGAAAGGAAAAAAAAAGCACATTAGGTCTACTCTCCCTTGTGACTTGTTTCTCTTCAAGTACAGGCAAAATTACCACACAAGAATGAGGAAATTAATGCAAAATTTCACTATGTTTGGAATTGCATTATTATGGTTGACTTTACTTCATTTTTTTTGAAAGGGAAACATTGGCCCTCTATTACAGATGAAATTCTTTACCAATAGAAATTGGTACAGCTTCATCAGAGTTGACAGATCAGTACTTTATATGCCAAAGCTGAATTTAGCCCATAGCACTTGGTCTTTGGGTTTGTGTAGTATTGTTTGTCTTAAGATTTCAGTTCTAACAAACTAAAGAGAAATGGGATTAAGAAATCTCTATGTATTTTTCAGGTCAAGAATTAAGTGTTAAATCAAGGATAAGAGAGGGGAAGTTTAGTACCGTTGACATTAGGCAGTGGTCCATAGTTTCATCTGCAAACAAAACAGCATCTTTGGTGAACACAGCGATTGCTCTCAGGATAAAGGAGAAAAAAAGGTGCATATGGATGTAATTCCGTGTACAGTGGAATTTTCTGACATGGAAAGAGAAAATAAAAATTGTTCTTAAAGAGAAATTCCTCATGGTCTTATCAAAACTCAAACGGTAATACAGGGTGACTGCAGACACCTTCCAAAGCAAATAAATGATCTGTCACTATTTGAGAGGTAGCTAGACACAAGGGGCCAGAGCAGTTATTATCTGCTTAAGCTAATAAAAGTGTTAGTATAATTGTCCTTGAATCACCACACCTTTAAAGGAGATGGCAGGAGCAGAAAGTAACTCTGGGACTGTTGGGCTATATTGCAATAATGCCTTTTAATTACTCTAAATAGCATTTTTTGTTGAACAAGCTTGCAAATAGGCTCTTCAGTCCCTTTCTGTCCAGAGGAGAACAGAATATTGAGTGGGTGTCAGTTGCATGTGGTGGGATGGCTGCCAGAGAAGTAGCTGCCTTACCCTAGACTGCATTTCCCTAGATGACCCTGTCCATGGTTTGACCTTGACCTGAAGGAATCTCCTTCAAGGTCTGGACATATCAGCCTCTTGGTCCTGGGTCCATCTATAAGTGATACAACCATTGAGACTGCCAATCCATTCCAGTTCGGAAGCCGCTTCTGTGCTCTGCACTCTTATATGCAGAAGAGCTTAAAGATTTGTCCAAGTACATTGGAACTAAACAAAACCAGGATCCATTTTCTAATATTCAACATTATCAAACATAATATTTAAATATCTTTAAATGTCTTTTCTATAGCTCCCAATTATGGAAGCAATGTTCTTTCACAGAGGGAATGGAGAGCTTAGAATGACTACAGGTTCAGGACATAAGACACTAAGTTTCTGCAGAGCATGTCCTACTATACCCTGGAGAAATAGCTATTTTATATTAATAGGGATAACAGGTTGGAGCATTTCCACTGTATGGTAAGACTAAAGAGACTCAAACAAACTGCCCAGCCAGCTGTATTCTTTAAAGTCTGCAGGGAAATGCCACAACATGAATAGAGAAGGACCCATTGCCATCAACATTGCAACATCTGAGAAAGTTTGAAAATAATAATAATAAACCAAACAGTAAAAAAACAGAGGGTTTGAGAGGAATTAGGATGAGACTATCTTGACACATTCTGAAAAGAGACCAATTTTTTTTTTTTTTTACCTGAAGGCAGCAAAGACAATTAGAGCTGTAATGAGTGAAGTCACTGATGCTGCATAGCCAGCAGTGTAGACACGCCAAAATGCAGAATAATATGATTTCTATGAGAAAAAGAGAACACAGACCAATGCTGGTGGTTATGCAGCATGCATGCTGGTGTCCTTATTTCACTAAGATACATTTGCTCTTACTTGTCTGTCCCATCACTTATATAGTGCTTTGCATGCTTGAGATCTGATTCAGGTTTTTCCCTCCATGACTAACACACCTTTTTTTCTCTTGAATCCTACATAACCTTACACAAGACAGGTTCTACAGCCCACAGGCTCGTATGAAATAGTGACCCCTTTGACCATGTTCAACAGGAAAATGTTACTTTTATTAACTAACTATGTCTTCTCCTATAGGTACCTAAAGACTCTCAGGCACTGAAGTCTGCTGACAGGTGATTTGGGAATCCGTCACTTTAGACTTGGGCCAGATTCTGCTCTGTTTAGCTCAAAGGATGTTTCACCCTGATTTGATAAGTGTTAATTTTCATAAACAGTTATAGTTAAATGAGAAACAAAACTTGCGTTTTGCAGGTGAGGAAACTGACACACCGGGAAAGAGTCCCATCACACTGTGAAGGTAGGAAAGTTAAAGCCAAGAAAATAACCTCACAGTCTTTTATTCCCTGGACAAAGAGTTCATTCACTAGTTGCATACTATAACGCAGTAAATTCTTTATAGTTCATTTGTTTATTTGTTTTGCATTTAAATATCCTGTGCCACAAGAAAAATGAAGCATAGCTTTAGCTATGCAAATTTTTTTTCTGATTCACTACAACATCACCTAATTATTTAAAATCCCAATAAATTAAATACTCTGAATCTAGGCAAATTTCCTCCTTTCAAATGCAATGGACACTTTGTTCTCTAATTGATCCAAACTCTGTTTATCCAAAAGGCAGAAATTCTAGGTTGAGGCAACCGATTAGCAATTTTAAATAGATCCATGAATAAATCATGCAACTCTGACAACCTAGGAATTGTCCTGGTGTTTCTGAAACAGGCCTAATCTTTTATACAGGTGAAAATTAGAAAATAGGTTCTTCAGCTGAACAATGAAATATTTCCATGCATTTTTTCTGTTTTTGAAGGGCAGCTAAAAAAACAACGATATATGCAGAAGACATCATAAGCCCTCACTGCAAATAGAAAATACAAAAGAAGAGGTTCTCTTAGAATATAAGTGGAATTCTTCTTACTTACTTCCCTGTGTTTACAATGTAGTAGAACTTACCGATCTTATCTTCCTTTTATAAACCTTGTGGGTTTTGGAATGACAAGCTAAACACAGCTGCAGCACAGACATGAGCTCTACCCTGAAATCTTCCATAATGTTAAAATGTAAATATAGTCCCTTGCTTGCTTGCAGCCTAGGCCAGCTACAAACTATGCCTGGCTTAGCATAAACCAGGGACTGCTTGGAGAAAGCCACCCTGGAGGGCAAGAGGCTTTGGCTCTGGGGGTGAGAGCCATGCCATGGCAGCTGGCCCCAGGGCTGGAGAACTGTGCTCCAGAATACATGCCACCTTACGAGTCTTACATCCCTTCTGAACTGTTTGCATGGTTTCCAGCATCTTTCCTGAAGTTTTTGAAGCATTTATCTTTCTAGCCTCTCCACAGTGTAAAGAAGTACAAAGACTCTTTATTTACAATTTATAACTGGGGAATTGATCTCTAGATATCTATAGTGCATGTTACAGCCGTTCTTGAGTTTCTAAGTTTATGGAGCCAAGTGGCTGAAGTCAATTGTGTCTACACTTCCTAAAGACTGAGATGCTTCTGGGCTTGAGCTTGCATACCTGGAGAACCAAATGGTTTATGCCAGATAACTTGTAGAGTATTAGTGATGACAACCTTCTCCACCTTTCTGTGTCTTGCTATGGCCTGTGACTGACATTTTTCCACTGTCGAGTCATGACTGCACGCTTACAATGAGCAATGAGCAATGATATATGAGTTAGTCTCTTCTTTCATAGATTGGAGTGAGTCCATTGCTTCTATCAAAGTAGCACAGGAGGAGGAGGAGGCAGTGAGGTACCCCATCTTGCATTTGTGCAAGATGCGTGAGCCTTGTCCAATACAGACTGGAGCTGAGGGGATGGAGACACCCTATTCTCTCTTGCTGCTACTGTCCCATTTAGCAAAGGTCAGAACCCAAAGGCAGAGGCAGTGCGGACTTCTCTGTTAATCAAAAAGCTTCAGCCACAAGACAAAGTTCACCACTGAGGTGAACACCACCAATGCAGTGTGAGGCATTACTATCCTGGGGCCGGGTATGACAATAAGGAACACGGAAATTTAAATAATATGAAAATTTAAATGTAGGTGAAAAAGAAATGTTGCTGGAGCCTCACTGAGCACCTAATGATGCTCTTCAGATAGGAAAAATAGAGGATAAAGTGTGAAAATACTCCATGGAATTCAAGAGTTCCCCCCTAGAGATGTGCATTCACCACTGTGCTATGAAGTAATGGAACCCTTTTCCCTGACTCAAAGAAAATCTGGAAAAAAAAAGGAACAGGAGGGGTCCAAAGGAATTTTCCCTGAAATATTCCCCACAGACAGGTTGGTAAGGCTTCCCTGGGAGATGGAAGCATGATGTGGATTCAAATCATGTCTGTCGCACAAATAAAGTCTTTGTTAGGTAGGACAAATGAACTAATCATTAACACCAAGAGTAGACAACTGGATGGAGAGGAGTGCTACCCACTACTCCCTTGCTTTATATTAAACCTAATTTGTTAAACAGTCTCTAAATATACCTAAAAGGTTTGAGCTTAGCACTGAAGACAGGTAATTACTGGGTTCTGACAAGGCTCAGATGTGTGGGAGCATACAACTACTCAGCACACTCCAAAGAGGGTGCTCTGGAGATGTCCAAAAGCAGGAAATAAAAACCTCACCTGATCCTCAGGCCCTTTACTGGAACCTTCATCAAATCCACAGGCAATGGTGTATGGTGGGAATGGTTCTGACCAATATGCCTCCTGTGTACAGTTTCTCTGAAGGAAGCCTTTAATGGTAAAATATATCAGAGAATGAATTAAAGGCAGGGAGGGGTGCATGTTGTTTAAGTTTTGACAAGAAAGAACAAATTTTTATTCCTACTTTGATTCTTAAAATTTAGGCATTTACAGGTCTAGTCATGTTCAGAAGGATTAGCTGTAGAGTTATAATATTCTATATATCTACCACTTGAAATGTTGAGACTTCGAGACCTAATTCATTTCAAGTTGCAGTGGAACTTCTGCATTTCATAGAGGAAATTCATTCTGCAGATTCAATCTTTACACAGAGGAAATCAAACTATGCAGTCTATCCTGCATTTACAATGTAATTTGTGCTTGTGGACAAAGCCCTGAGCCACCTGATTTAACTTGGAAGTTGGATACAATTTTTGAACTTGGTCCTCCTCTGACTGGAGGACTGGAATAGATGACCTGAAGAGGTCCTTTCTAACAATTATTCTGTGAGTTTATATATCAGTGATTCTGTGACATACTTATATTCCTTTATAACGTCAGCAACGTAGTGCATAATTTTTCAGACAGCCAGAGAGATTAGACAATTCAGAACAGCATAACACAAAAAAAAATTGTCAAATATTGACCATAACCCAAGATACGTATCTGGATAACTACTGTATGTTGACTGATATAAGATAGCATCGTGAATCAGGAAAATAGGCAAGTTACTGAATATTTACATATTAGAATTTATTCAAAAATATGTAGGGATAAAAAGAATAGGAAAAAAAGTCTTGCCGTGGATATTGGTGATTTCTTCAAAAAATCTTGGACAGGGAACTTTCACCACTTCCCCGAAAGTGGCTCTGGGCCAGCAGGTTAGACCATCCCAGTCTCTGGCACATCCTGAAAAAAAAGTGCCTCTAAATAAAGAAACACACAGAGAACATCACACAGCTAGCCTTCCGTAATGATACTGTCTGTGGTTTTCCCGCTAGTTCACATGCATGAAGAGCCACAACAGCACATGCAGCTCTGCAAATGAAGGATTGTATTTTTTTCCCATTCTCCTTGAATGCACCATCACTCACACACGCACTCGACATTCCAGCTGGACATTCCCCCACCTTATCTCGTGAGAGAATGTACCTGAAATTCAAGCAGACACAATCTGAAATTCAAATAAACTGGAGCTCTTTGTACTGTCAAAACAGAAGTCACTAAAATAAAAATATTGAACAATTATTAGCACTCGAGATTTCTCATTACTGGTTTCAAAGTCTAACTGAAAAGCATCGAACTTAAAAATTCATCCTTAGTCTCTTGATTCCATGTTTCAAGTCTACCAGTGTCACACGACTTAAAAGAAATAATATAAGGGCTGAAGTCCTGGTCTTTAGCAATCAATTGGATTTTTGCAGTGGACTTCAACAGGGGTTACATTCATCCCAAACTAGAAGAACATCTCCCAGCACCATATAAAATAAACGTCATCAGGAGCAGGTTTGACTGGTTGGCATTCATGAGGTTCCCTAAATCAGAGATTGCTAGCTGATGAGGCAGGTCACGTTACTAGCTATGAGTCCGATAAAAAGGGTTTTCGGAAGTTATAGTTAATCACAGCTTTGTCACAGATGCATCATGTTGAAACTCAAGCTGTGTTTCTGCCGTGTCTGTTGGCAAGTGGGTGTGGGTGCAGCACAGAGAAATTATCAGCATGTAAAGGTGCCTGAACCGATAAAAAAAGCACCGTGCTGTAACTGAAACTAATCTCTAGATGGTCATAAGGTGGATATAAAGCAGTGCATGACTTTCATTTGGGAGGTGTTATTTTCTTTCACTGATTCTTTTCTGTTTCCTCTGTGACTAATGACAAGGCAAATCTAAAATTGTCAAGAGCTGAAATGTGGAAGAAATATTACGTGCCTGTAGCTGAGCAAAGTTATTCTCCAGCTCCTGAAAGGATAGTCCTGAGAATCTCCCACAGAGTTATCCTGACATCACCCTCGGGAGAATGAAATTCCTGGTATCCCCAATTTACCAGATGGGAAAATAGAAGTTCTGATTCATTAGCTCTAATTTTAATCATCTAAAACACGTTAGCTAATCTTAGCTATGTTCCAGCTGTAATCAGTAGAAAGAGACAGGGACTTCCAGCACATGATTCATCCCATATATTGGCGGCTCCTTTCTGAGGACAGGATGAATCACTTGCTGCAAATACCTAGGTCTCTCTGATGATTATAGCCTAAACTAGGTTGCTAATTTTCAAATTAATAAAGTCAGGTAATTTGAGTCCCACTTAGAAATGCAGTAGCCCACACAATCAGACATGGGGACTTAAAGGGTCCCTCTTAGAGGGACTACAGTACCTTTGAGGAGCTCGGTCTAAAAAATGACTATATTTGGCAATATGTGGTTAAAAACGAGAATCAGGTGACTTATGTAGGAGTAGAACCTATATGTTTTAAGTCTTAGATCTGTTTTCACTTTCAGTGACTTCTACAGTTTTATCAAAGAAACAGCTGAGTGCAGAGGCAGAAAGAGCATTTTATGCACTGAGGTTTTCAAGAGCCTTGTGATTGTCCAGGTCACCTGAGACTCCACAAAGAGGGCTGCAGTAGGAATTGTATCAAGTAATGTTGACCTCGTAGATATTTGTCTTCTTCAGTAAGCCAGGGCTCTCTTTTTTTTTTCTTTCTTTCTTTTTTTTTTTTTTTTAAGACAATGGAGAAAAATAAGCATTTTTAGAGCTTGATGAAGTTGACCTATTTACACATCTACTTTGAGATGAGAGGAATTGCACCCTGGACTCTGATGATGATACTCATAAGACACTGCTCTGAACAACAAGAATAGTGTGGAACTACTTAGATTAAACAGCCTGCAACACAGACTAATTCCAGCATAGATTATCTGTGACTACTGAGAAGTAACTGTACAAATTGTGATCTTTCTGTTTGCCTCATTCAGCTCCTGAAAACTAAAATGCAAGCTAGGCACTTTTACCAATATAAGTCTAGCTTTAAAACACCCCAGGTAAAATATTGGGGAAAATTTGTTTTTCCAGATCTAATGTTTCATTTTAAAATATATTGAGAAAGGGTGCAAATACCAGAGCAGACATTCATTAAGGTCTTTCTATCTCTAGACAATAAAGGGTGGAAAGGAGAGCTTTGAGAGGTCAGAGTTGACAAGGTTGAAGATTTTTAAAGATTTTAGCAGAACTTTTAGAGATTTTCATTTCTTTGAGTAGCCTTTGCTACAAAGAGGATTCCAAAATCACATAATTATTTTTCTGGTAAAGAGAAAAATACTTGGAATGCCATATTGTGATACATGTAATCAATACTTATTGAAAACACCTGATTTTCACCAGAACATTTTTGGGTGTGTTACTGGATGTTCCAAGCACAAAATGTGTCCAGGAGGTGTTCCAGACTTGATTAAAAAGAGGGGGAAATACTACTAAAATTGTGTAGGAAAGTACAAGAAAGATAACAGACATTAGAGTGATTGGAAATGATGCGGAAAAATAAATAAGTAGATAAAGGAAATATCCTGGGGGTTAGTATGTAAATCTCAATAGGCTGCTAAAGGCAGACTTCCAGGCGGTTGCAATACTTCTATTCATACTAAGTGCATGAGGCATCTTAGTCTCATAACTCCTCTGTAGAAAATGCCCATCTGATAATTCATGTAACTGAAAAATCTCACTGAGGTGGATTCATAATTTTCTAAGCAAAGTTGGCTGGAAAAATATAACTGAACTTTCGAAAGAGTTTGGACATTTTGAAATTTCAGTTTGAATCAATTCAAAACATGTCTCCACAATGCCAAAACCCTGGTACAGAGAACCCCCTGCACAACATTTTAAAAATATTTTACAGAATCTCTGAAATGTTCATTTTATTTTTCAAAATTTATATTTGAGCATGTGCCAAATATCAAAACACCATCAAAACACCACCAGAATAAATCTTTTCAAACAAACAAAGAAACTCCAAAAATGTAGAAATGGAATATTTTGAAGAAGTTGGGATTATTTCTTTTTTCTTTCTTTTTTTTTTGCAAAGAACATTTTCACCAGATTGGAATGATTCCTAACATGATATAATTTCAGCATGGATTTCAGTGTCTTCTGTGGAAGCTTCTTTGGAGTTTTGGATATAAGTAAGGAACACACCAAATAGTTTAGGAAGGTAAGACATTCCAAGCGGGGTTTTCCTGCCCTAACTGAGCATCTAAACTTGTCAGGATATGACCTAATCATCGTAGTCTCATTCAGTTAGTAAAGAGAAATACTAGTCCAGAGAATGATTAATCTCACTCTAAAGTAAACACCTAAACCAGAGGCAATGACACATGTTCGAGAGACACCCATCTTCATTTACTTTAAGGGAATCTACGAAGCCAAGTCCTGACTTAGGCATTGAGCTCTTAAAGATGTCTAAAATGAGGCGAGGTGAACTCCCAGGCTATTGAAGCAGCACTTCAAACTGTTAAGAAACGAAATAAAACTGGAAACAAATCTTGACTCAGGAGAACAAATGCTACCTTGACATTGTGCCTCTGAAATGATATATAAGGGATATTCACATCAGAGCTTGACAACCAGGACAGTTACCTTTAATATCAGGTGAAATAGATTCATTCTTTTCTAAGCAGAGAGCCTCCTCTTTGACCACCTGCTGGAATATCTTGCATTCTGGATGGATTCCCGCAACCTCAGTGAGAGAAGGACAAAACAAACCAAAAAAATGTGTGATTGTTGGAACAAGAACCAGGTTTCTTTCCAGTTTGTACCTCCTGGTTGATACTTTGAGGTCAAAGAATGTGAAAACTCCAGCTGAAGATTTTTCTGCAAATAGGACATGTAAATGGCAGAAGGAAGCTGTGAACTCATATATTTATCAATTTGTATCTGCGTCTGGATATGCATACTCATATGGATTCTTCATTGTATCATAATAATCAAGTTCATATAGCACCTCCTCTCCAATCTGGATATTTATCTCACCTCTCCTTTACATGTGTGTTTTCCACAAAACTCAAATGGATCTCACAGTCCTTGGATCTCTACCTCTTTGTCAACTGGCCATAATTGGACAAATCCATCAGCTATGGAGATATTTGCACTCAGTTGCCCAAACATATGTGCAGTCTGACGATACACATATTTTTTTCCCGTAAAACAAATAAAAATAAATAAATTTCTTCAAATATACATGTTGGCTCTGGGTTTTTTTTTAGTTATTAATTTTGGTTGTTCAGAACTACCTATTGACAAAATATTCATAGAATCATAAAATCAGAGAATGGTTTGGGTTGGAAAGGACCTTGGAGATCATCAAGTTCCAACACCCGTGCCATGGGCAGGGACACCTTCCGCTAGACCAGGTTGCTCAAAGCCCCATCCAACCTGGCCTTGAACACCTCCAGGGATGGAGCTTCCACAACTTCCCTGGGCAACCTGTTCCAATGTCTCACCACACCCAGAGAGAAAAATTTCTTCCTAATATCTAATCTAAATCTCCCCTCTTCCAGTTTAAAACCATTACCCCTTGTCCTATCGCTGCACTTCCTGATAAAGAGCCCCTCCCCATCTTTCCTGTAGCCCCTTTAGGGACTGGAAGGGGCTATAAGGTCTCCCCAGAGTCTTCTCTTCTCCAGGCTGAACAACCTCAACTGTCTCAGCCTGTCCTCATAGGAGAGGTGTTCCAGCCCTCAGAGCATCTTTGTGGCCCTTCCTATTTTGATTCTTGGGAGCTACCAAAAACCAAGTTTTCTTAATTGGAGGAATTAGCCCTACATGTGACAATAAAGTCTTAATTACTCTTCTGGAGGGTGTGCCTACTCTGCTTTGATGCTGATACTATTATGAACAGGTTCTGTTTTTCTTGGAAACCTTGAGATTACAGTGCCATACGAATCATTCAACTACGAGAGCATAGTGTAAGCTCTTCCCTTCTGAAAGCAGTTGGTATAATTATAAAAATAGAAGAAATAAATAAAAGCAGAAGATTTATGTCCATTTGGTCTTAAATAAGAAATACTGAAAGCCAAGAATTTAGAGAAAATAGAAAAATGGTAATCTTGGCCATAGTTTAATCTGAAGGATTACAAGATTTTATCAACATATTATCTGAGGATGGTACACACTCCTTGGAAAGAGGCACTGTTTCCATTTTACCAGATGAAGAAATGAGAAAAAAAATGACTTCCTTAAGGAGTGATATTTATCTCACAGATTAAGTTATCTGCATTTAAATAACTAAATGGATGTCTAGACATCAGTTGTTAAATAGGGTCTAGATTTATCTTCTTAAATACAGATACTTAGTGTCATTTAGGTGCTGTGATGTATTAGCTTGGTCTCCATCTCCCACTTCAGAAAGTTTAATGTCCACTATAGTCCTGCATCATATGTGCTGTGATTGTGAAGATGTTTCTCATACCCTAGAACATCCCAAAATGACTGCCTCTGGAAAGCCAATTAAATTCTGAGAATCTACAGTATCAGTGTCTATATGTGATCTTGTTATCTGAGCTTCTTTTGCAGTCCATGGAAATTTAAAGGATGTCTCACTCACCCAGGAATGGTTAGTGCTGTTTGCGATGCTATAGGGTATCTCAGCCCTCCTGTGTAGAGTCTGCATTAATTTTGCCAGCCCCATGCAGAAGTCTCAAATGCATTCTACCCACTCATGTTTACGTAACCGAATTAAACCAGGAGTCAATAGAGTCAATAAAGTCTAGAAAGCAACTGAACTGTATTCAGACAAGTGAATACTGCACCAAAGCCTCCTTTGGGATATGGATCTTCAAGACATAGGGAGTCTTACGTGGAATAGAGCTGAGGGTTTGCTCCTCTGCAAGCTATGCTATTCAAGGCAAAGCCAGCGGCTCAGGGGGTAGTGATTTTAATTGAAATGATGGATTGAAGGCTTTCTGAGACATTTCTGAGGAAGGCTGTAGGCCATTCTAAACCTCCAATGACTTTGAAAACACAGTACAGATGAAAACTTCACTGCTATATTGCTTTTTCAGTCTCAGGAAGTTGATTTATTGGCCCTCAGAATGTTTTCAGTGAGCAGTGCAACCAGGACTTCTTTTGGCCTTCACAGAAACTTCACTGGAAGTCATGTAGACTATTACATCTTAGCAATAATATCTGCCTAGGGGAAAAAAAGTAGAACACAATTTTATCTTTAAAAACCTTTAAAAATTCTGCCTACATTTGGGTTTTAAAGTAGCATAGACAAGCTGCTTTTAATTATGAGGCCCTAGAGATGGTTCATACATCCTAATATTAGAACAGAAAGAGGATTAAGGACACTGTTTGAAAAGAAAATTAAGACATGGCTTTTTTCATGCATTGTATTCCTCCAGTGGGTAACTTGAAATACATTTTATAAATCAGCATGAGTGACTCTTAAAATAGTACTTCTTGCTGTTCAACTATAGTAACACAATTCTGAAATGAAATCTTTCAGGTATTAATAGGATCCCTGCTCATTGTTTTATATTTTAACATACATTTCACTTTGCAATTGGCCTACATAACAAATGAATGATTTAAGTAGTAGTAACAAAATGATTACTACATAAATCTCGCTATTTCAGTTTATAAAGATGGAATCAGCTAGACAGGAAAGAATTTATTTCTCTACTTTCTGGAATTTCTGGACTCAGTTACTGCTGAGAAACTTTGTAGTTGGAATATTCTTAGGCTTGATGTTTAAAAGTCGTGGGAACTTGACATGATGCTATACAACTTACCATCTATACTGAGTCCTTATAAGCCAAAGTGAAATCAAACCATGAAAGGTGACTCTAAATGCCTTTGAGAAACAAGCACTCTGCAGAGATAGGTTAACTTAACTGCCACCTCGTTCCAGAGATGCTACGAGTGGTGGAAACAGACGCAGAATTAGTTATTAAAAGTTTCAGAGGAGGAAGGGTTATCTTTCTCCAAAAGTCAACTTAAACAACTCATGCAGCTGGTGCAGGTGAAGCATAAATGAAGGACTAAGCAGCTGAGCTCTCCCAAATGGTACCTCAGACATTAAACATGTGTGCCAGACTTCCTGCTGCTCAAAGTAGGCTGCATCTCCTTTTTTATCTCCTTTGGTAAATCGACACCTGCTGAACGATACCCTCAGTCACCATAATTCAGCAGAGTTGTACTGAAATCAGTGTAGTGCTATTCATTTACAGTGGCCGGGGAAGCCCACACCCTACCCGCAGGGAAGTTGTACTGCTTTGGTTTTACACACGACAGAGAAATTGCTGTAACAGATCAGAACCCTACTCCACATAGTCCAGACTCTTGTCTCTAAAAACAGTGATGAATCACCAGAAAACACAATTTTATGTTTTCTTCTAGAAATCCTGAACAACTACTGGTGACCCTCATCAATGGTGAGGTTGTAGTCAATCACACTACCACTGATAGGTAAGCAATTAATCATTTGTTGCTGGGTTACTGGTTTTGGGGTGATCCACCAGAGCCCAGGGGTTTTGTTATAGTCCAGTGCATAGGTTAAATATTATCGACACTTCAGTGTTTGAAAATCAGCATCAACTGCAATTGCAGATGTAACCTACAGACTATCCTGTAAGAAGCAAAGATGAGCCTAGTGTTGTTAACTTACAGTCATGTAGACTTACTGGAAGTAATCCCACTGTTATGAAAGAAAAAAGAAAAAAAAAAGAAAAAAGAAAAAAGAAAAAATGACACATATACAAGAAATTGAGAACAGTGATGATGCTCCAATTTGTTGGTTTTCCTCAGGCTTTAAGAAAAAAAAAGACATTAAACCATTTTACAGTTAAAGAAAAGCCTTCTGGGCAGAACATTACTTGTGATTTGTTGGCTATGGCTTACTTATTTTTTGTTATTAACCTCACAATACCTGCAGAGAAAAGTGCATGTTGTTGCTCTAATCTGCCTACATTGGTTAGGTGACGGGGCTTTCTAGAAAACAGGGGCTTTGCATTTGTTGCAGGGACATCGTATTGCAATTTGGGAGTTACAGGCATCTGCTGTAATGACTGAGACCTTGTAGGAAAATAGTAGCTCCTGTCAACCTTCGAAAAGGATAATTTAGGAACCAAAACAAAGCAGAGATTTCTGAGGCAGGGATGTCCAATCTGGCAGAGTCTTCCCTGCCACAGTAAGTAAGTGTAAGAGACTGATTTAAAATGCTACTTCTTGGATCAACATTTCCTAGCAGCTGGGCAGTAATCTGGCATGAACCCTACGGAAAATTGCAGTGGGGTGCCTTCACCCTAAGGCTCATACAGCAAACTCAGAGGTTTCTCGCAGTGTTGTAGACATGACTCAAGGAACGGAGCTCTGCATTGCTGAGCATGATAAGATGATCTTTTTGCTGCCTTGAACATTAGTGACCAGCCAAAATTCACACAGGTATTTTAACTCTAAGTTCTAACGACTGAAACAATCTCTCCTGGAACAAAACGATCACATAGTGAACATTAAAAATTTACGTATGACAGGCAGAGGGATGCTAAAAACCTGAGACAGTTTAGAGAGCCAGATTTTGGGTTTGCGTTTCCTTTTAGACTTCCTTTTCTTAACATCTGTAAGGTTATTACATTGAAACCTCAAGTGGCATACTCACTGATAGTAAGTATAATATTGTTTTGTATTTCCTCTGTTACATGGTAATTTATTTATTTGCCCAAATCTGAACAGAAAAATAAATCTAATGGCACTTTGGGCTTTGCTTTGCTCATGTTGGTCAACATCAGCCTTAGCAAGCACTGGGAAGAGCGTTTTTCTAGCAACATCCTCATGCCATACTTAGTGCAACTTAATTAAAAGTAATCTTTCCTGAGAGCCCATCCAAAGATGGTGCCCCTAGGCTGTTGCGGTGGTAGAAAAACTTAATTTAGATGTCTCATAAAAGACACTGCTTCACTCATTAAGAAGTCCATTAGCACACTTGGTGAAAAGTAGAGACATTTTCTATGCTCTCTGAAAACAAGGGAAGTGCTTTGAAGCTGGGCATCAAATATATTAGTCACTTTTGAAAAGCAATTCAATGGGATCAAAGAGCCAGAAGGAAACTGGTAACACTTAGTCTTTCGGAAAATTAATCAAAAATTGAAGAAATGTTGAATTCATTGGCAAGATGGGAAGGTTTCAAGAACTTGAAGGGTCTTTCCAGTGATCCGGCTTAGTTTCCAATGCCATGTGATCCTAAAACCTCACAAATAAGTTGTGCGTCAAGTGCATAAATCATTTACTAAGGATATTCATCACTGCTCTTTTGCCTCTGTCTCCACAGCTTGCATTCGTGTCTCAGATCTCATCTCAGATCTGCTCTGAAATCATCTCGGTACTCCCTGTTCTCCCTGTCTGTGCTTCCTCTGTTCAGTTTTTTGATATGACTCTGATGCCTGAATATTTTAGCTCTCCCTTATACAAAACCGGAGTTGTCTGCCATTAGCGTCACACACTGACTCCCAGCTTGGAGGATTAAAACTCACCTGGTATTTTAGGATACAGAAAGGCACAGCAGAGACATTCAAAATTCCTGCATCTCCTGCCCATTTTTAACTCTGTAATGAAGTGTTCAGTCAGTCCTGAAAGTTGGCCAGTGATGCCAAAGACACAGCGCAGAGAACAAGGATATGCACTGAAATGCATACTTTTTTTTTCAACAGGGATTTTGATGAACAGGAAAGGCTTATAGGATGGAAGGAGGTTCACGAAAAATGTGGAACACAGGTTGAATAACTGAAGAAGACAAAGAAAACCTCAGCCTTCTTCATAAACTTCTCAGACTGTGGAATATATCTCGTCAAAACCTTCCATAAGGCCTGTCTCCTGCCATCTGCTTAATTCCTTTCTCAAAAAGCCAAGTGCTAATTAGAAAGCTTTGAGACTGGGAAGCACAGGTCACTGAAGTCAGGGCCAGTTTTCCCATGTGCTTTGAAGGGAGCTGGGGCCAACCTCGAGCTCCATAAGCTCTTGTCCAGTTCAGTACAGCCACATCCACAATCACTGCCGTAAGGATATTACTATCTGCTGTGCCCTATAAGTAATTCTGGGATATATACAATGTAATATATGTAGTATTACGTTGTGTCAGAAAACGCTAAGAAACTATAAAAAATAACCAAAGATTTCTTGTGAAGCAAAATCTCCACCGCTCATATGCGCTTGTAAACACAGATGAGCATGCACTTTGTTTCTGCCATGTCCAAGCCATGTTCACCGCTCTTGATTTTGACTGACTGTAAAGCGTGAGGTCAGCGCAGCAGTGACATGACTCCGGTCAACAGCAACATATCTAGTTATCATAGGACATCCTGCCCTCAACTTGCAAGCGCTGACACAGTCTTGATCCCAAAAGCTTTCAACCCCAAAGGTAAAGACCTACTTCCAATCTGTCTCTTCAGCCAGTTAAACAGATTATTTCAGGAGTCTTTTTCACTGAAAATGACTACCCAGAGGACATTTTCAGTGTTTGTTTTCTCTTTCTAACTCAATTACCTATGGAACAAGAGAAGCTGAGACACTGATTGCCTTACAGTCATTTAGAGGAATATCTTTTCAAGATTGTTTTAAGACATTGGAGTAATGCTTGAATGATCCTCTGTGTATTGGATTGTATTTATCTGACTGTATTTAAGTGCATAGCCTTGTACAGCACAGTACTTGCTATACGTACGTATCCATGTATATCAATATATGTATTTGCTCATAGGTATTCTGTATGTGACAATACAGCCATCCTAATTTATTTTGTTTGTAAACCCTATGTAATTAGTATTATCTTGAGAAAAATGAAAATGAATCTATTAGGCCTATGCTAAATTTGGCAGAGCATTTAATTACCGTGAACACTTAAAGAATAACAGAACAGTAATAACTGAGGATCCTCATTTTCTGCTATTGCAAGTATTCCTCCAAATTAAAGAGAAATTTCTCCCTTTCTGCATGTGTAGCGTGTTTGCCTAAAGGTGGGATTCATGTCACCTAATCCCAAATAACTGAAACCCAGATGTCGGTCCAGCAGCAAGTTCACTCAAATGAAGCCGTATCCATTGTTCTTGGAGTGTTTTCCACCTCTTCCCAGTAGTATTGAAGATGGCTAAATGAGTAGCTTTAGACAAGATTCCCAGTTTTAGATAGCTAATTTTAGGTGATTAATCTAAACTCCCCCATCAAGCCTCCCTTAATGATCAGTGAAGGTAGACAAGCAGTTCCAGGGAAGGATTCCTCCTACCTCTCTCAGACACCTATTTGAGGACAGAATGACTCACTGTACAGGAGCCTGTGTCCCTCCATTAACTCCCTCCAGGCTAACAAAACGCCTAAACAGACTGATACTTCCACACCTTCAGTTCCCTACAGAGGGGAATTTAAGGTCTGCAGGGACCGGATCCCTAGAAGAAGCATGTATGTCCCTCCAACACAAATTAGCTAATAGTATCTATATCAGAAATTTAGGCACCCAGCTCTGTTTTATTGGGAGCTCAGCATCTTGCCATGGATTTGGATCCGTATGCCTGTTACCACAAGAAACGCTGTGTTAAAGCAAATGTATGGCGCAGTGATAACCCTTCTATGTTTCCATTCTCATTCTATTCATTAGATCAGACCAAATCCCTTCCCCGGAAATGTGAAAAGCTGTGACGTGTTTGAAGAAGAAAGCAGTTTAGCTCAGCAGGAAAGGTAGTGAATGTGGAGTCTTTTCTCTTCCCCATCCTCTGTTTCTTGAGACTCTGAACTCTTTAAGACAGGAAAAGTCGTTTTTATGCATTTCAGCACTCACTGCTCTCTGTTCCTTGTCACTTACAAGCAAATGGTAATTTTTAATGTCAAGGACTCTGCTCTGCAAGGCACAAAGTATATCCTGCAACATACAGCTCCCTGTGGAGCTGGTAGGAGGTAAAAGTACCCAGTTTCACAGAGGAAGTTTTCAGGATTACCCTTCTGGTTTATTTCCATACCTGAATAATGAATTATTTGCAGAATCCACACTAGAATTATTTCTCTGCTCTGACATGATCCTTTGAAATATGAAAGAACTGTTTACTCAATACATCCTATGGGGGTCTGGCCTTCCCTGACCGTCTAACTTTGGGTGCAGAGCTTCCTGCAAGACCCGGTTAGAGACACGAAAACCAATGATATTTAGAGCACTAACTCTTACCAGACATGTAGTTGGGGTTCATACATGAGCAACGCGGAGCACTCAGTTTGTAGACTTTCTTTTATTATGGGCACAGTCTGCTGCAATATGCTAGGACATTAAAATAATGCGCGGCAGCCCACAGATGTGCGCGATACATCACTTCAGGATAGCTCCGCTCTGCTGACAGCTGCAAGAATAAGTTGTACCTCTATTATGTGTAAAAAAGCTAGTCCAGATGCCAAAATCACTCTACCTGTAGCAGTGTAACACTTTAGGCCGACTAGTTTTCCCTGAAAGAAGGGTATTACACATTATAATAACTACACGTGGCAAGGTTTATATAGCAAGAACCTATATCCTATCACTTGTACATAAAGCTGTGTAAATATGGGGGGAAAAAACAAGTTCCAAAGGATATGAGGTGCAGGTGTGAAAATGTACATCACATCTTCCACCTTTTAAAACTGGAGGGTTAAGAGCAGTCTGTGACTGTCTAAGCTCTCACTATTATCACTGCAAGAAAACAGGCCCTAGAGGAACACTCACCCCATCTGTCTTTCTCAAGACAAGATGAGATGCCTCCGGGGAAGGTGACTGTCTCCCCCTTGACTACAGCGGGAACCTGAATCCCAGCCTGCACTGGACATTTAAGTGTGAAATGGCTAAAGTTATAATTAATGCGTCCCTGGCAATCACACCCATAGGAAGGTTTCCAATCACTTCTCTGAGGCTGAAGATTGAGGGCAAAGAGGATCTGTGACTGTACTTGTACTTACGCTAGCTTTTGCTAACCAGCCCAGGCAATGCCAGCAGGAGAGCACGGAGCTCAGGGAGGGATGTACGTGCTTGAATTGTGTCTCTGTGCTCA
Source organism: Ibidorhyncha struthersii (assembly GCA_013398815.1). NCBI lineage: Eukaryota > Metazoa > Chordata > Aves > Charadriiformes > Charadriidae > Ibidorhyncha > Ibidorhyncha struthersii. The sequence goes on along the minus strand of VZSZ01008390.1, from coordinate 243,438 downwards.
CATATCTTCCCTGATGTTTAATGCTACAATCTCACCTGCCGCCTCCAGTGCACAGCAGACACAAGGCGGTTCATGCTCCTGCTTGGTGATATTTTAAGCGGAAGCCTTCAGCAGTGAAAACAGGAGTGCCCTCTCAAGTGTCCCAAATCCATCAGGAGAACTATTTCTTTTTAGTTATCCTCCTTCTTCAGCAAAGTTGCCTTTCTCAGGACAACTGGGACTGCAAGCTGTTCCTTTCTGTCTCTCTAAAGCCATGCTACAGCTATTCTGATTTAGGGATGCTTTTCTGTCCTTTGAAAACTGCAATTCTAATGAATGGAAATGAAAAGACATTTATTAATAGCATCTTAAGACTGGAAAATTTTAAAGAAAAGAGCTGGGTCAAACCTCTAATTCACAAATATTGTTTTTTTTTTTTTCTTTCCTCCCTTCCTACACCCCCATCCCTCTTTTTTTTTAATCCTTTCCTTATTT
>VZSZ01008390.1:225979-242871 GCA_013398815.1 Ibidorhyncha struthersii | reverse complement strand
CCCCGCCGGGCACTCACCAGCGGCAGCAGCAGCCAGCACAAACTTCGCATCCTCCGCAGCAGCCGCCGGGTCCTCCCCGCTCCCTCTGCCTCTGGTGAAGCTGCCAAAAAACGAGGCTCAGCCCGCCCCTACCTGCCCAAGACCCGCCCCCGGAGAGCCTCGCACCTCCCTCCCCGGCCAACCCGGGGGACCTCCTGGGGGAACACGGCACCTTCTCGCCCCCGCGGGACCAGGCTTGAAGGAGATTACAGAATCACAGAATGGCAGAGTTGGAAGGGACCTCTACAGATCATCTAGTCCAACCCCTCTGCCAAAGCAGGTTCACCCAGAGCAGGTTGGACAGGAATGCATCCAGGCGGGTTTTGAATATCTCCAGAGAAGGAGACTCCACCACCTCTCTGGGCAGCCTGTGCCAGTGCTCTGCCACCCTCAAAGTAAAGAAGATTTTCCTCATGTTCAGACAGAATTTCCTGTGTCTCAGTTTGTGCCTGTTTCTCCCTGTCCTGTTGCTGGGCACTGCTGAAAAGGGTCTGGCCCCATCTTCTTGCCACCCACCTTTTAGATACTGATAAGCATTGATAAGATCCCCTCTTGGTCTTCTCCAGGCTAAACAGACCCGGGTCTCTCAGCCTTTCCTCATCAGAGAGATGCTCCATTCCCTTGATCATCTTTGTAACCTCCACTGGACTCTCTCCAGTAGTTCCTTGCCCTTCTTGAACTTGGGGGTGTGTCCAGAACTGGACGCAGTTTCTCCAGTATCCTCCTGGGATTTTGGACCCACCTCTATGAACCTGTCCTCCGGTTGCCCACCTGCAAAACTGTGGGGAGCTGGAGCACCAACTGGTCTTTTAGTCTATATTTGGAAACAGATGTCCTGTGTGCAAGAAGAGATGAAGGATTCCCCCCTCCTTCTGCGAATAGGCCCATGCTTGTGGATGGTGGCAGCAGGTTTTCAAAGGATCTAGCTTTTCAGTAGGTCTGGCAGTGTGGTGTTCCCTGGGGACCCTTAGAGATAGAGTTGCTGGGGTTTGGCATCCCCCTCGTCTCGGATGGAAAATTTTGAGCAGTGACAGAGGATTAAGGTCCTTCTGGCCCTTGTGTTACAAAGATGTCTCAAATGTAGCTTTATCTCTTTGTGTAATAGGTAAAAGCTAAAGCCCTCTTCTGCCTATGACGTGGATTTTGTGGGGGGAAAAAAGAAAGGCAAAAAAAAAAAAAGACAGCAATTTTTTAAATGTCAGGGTTCATAGACACCACTTCTGGGCTTTGCCACAGTAAATATTGTACCAAGCTATTTACAGGGCTTGGGACAGCAGGAATTGTGGACATGACAAAAGCATTTTTTCTTGTTAAGATTTAAGGGTCTTTTGATACCCTGTTTATCATTCATTATTCCCCAATGGTGTTAAACACAAGAGTTCTGTATAGTTAGAGGAGATCCAGGGCTCATCTAAATTACCCCAAAATAGGCATCTAATGCCCTTTGAGGATATATATATTTTTGCAGCTTTCTTCATAAGTGTACAGCTCTCCTGTAAGTCCTGAATCATGTTTTCCAGCTCCACCTAGATATTTCAGATATACAAGGGCACCCTGAGTGTCATTCCTTACTTATGTTTAAGAAACTAAGTCATGCTAGTGGTATCTACTGATTTCTCTCTTTGCACCCTGGTAGTCCTGACCAAATCACTCTGTTGCAATGGGAATGTAGACAACTTGTACGTGTGTGGACAGCTGTATTAAAATGCTGAAATGTGTGTGTTTTATATCAGGATGTACCCCACCTTAGTCTTGTAAATCAAAGAAAACTGGGTCTGAAATCAAATAGTATCCCCAGGCTCATGATAGAGAGACAGGCAGTTCTACAACCTGTGCAGAATAGAGGAGGATGAAGGCGTAAATTCGTAACCTAAGTCTCATATACCACCCCTTTTCTATATGTTTGTCTTTCCTTAGTGCATAATGGTGTCTGATCACTTAGCTGCACAAATAAGCCTCAAATGCTACTCCAAAAACCAAGCCTATTATAAAATAAAGAGATCAAAACCTAAAAAAATCATTTGAAGTATGATTTTGACTTGTTTTCCCGACCTATAATGGATGAGTTAAAGCTGTGGCCAACTCTCACTAGTCAATAATGTGGTTCTTACCACACTGCAATGATTTTTAGGATCCCCCTACAAAGCAGGCACCACACGGTGTCAAGCACTTCCTAATTCTAATGCAAAGAAAAATGCAAAGTAAAGGCCTATCAAATACCCCCTGGATAGGAACGGATTATAAATCCTACTGAATAGGATTCAAACAACTTGAGTATACAAGATCATAGAAAACCAGAACTATTTAGGTCAGAAGGGACCTATGGACATCTGGCCCCAACCATCTCCTCCCCTCAAAATAGATCAAATTTCAAAGGCAGGTCATGTTGCTCAGGGATTTGGTTGCTCTGTTTCAGACAAAATTGCTTTCAAGGCTCACACTGTAAACACAAAGATGTAATTAAATTAATATCAGCATGACATGCCACTCCACAATATTTCAACTGGATCCCATTATTTAAGACCTCTCAGGTCACTTTGACTAAGTATTTTGGGCCATCATAACCAATCTCCCGGTGTGGAGCAAAACCAAGTGAGAACCATATTTTTTGGGGGTTATTTTTTTGGTAATTTCTTGACATGGCACTTCGTAAGCAGTCCTTAAGAGAAGGCATTGCTTCTTCGAGCAGACATGGTCTCTCAGTGCTTCCTTCCTTATATATTTTCTCTCCTCCACCTGCTTTTCCTCTCTGATCTCCAGCTGATCTAAAAACCAAGCCACATTCCGATCCTTGAACTTTAAATTCATTAGCTGGAAACTCCTTTTGTAAGAGTTTTTGTCCATGCTAATAAAGAAAACGAATCCTAATCTTATTGGGTAACATCTCACTGCAGTTAATGTTATAAACCTGACCCACAGTAAAGACTCTGAGTTCCTAAGTCTGCTTTTATACCTTCATTACTTTAAACAGGTACTTTTGTAGGCTAAAATTTTATTTAGGCTCATTTCTGTTTATCATATTCATTTACTTTTTTCATTCTACTTTCTTTTATTTCTCTGTATGTACCCAAAGAAGATCCAATAAAGAAATAATACAGGAAAGTAAGCACAGTTCTTGTAATCTCTTGTATGTTATGATGCATTTTGCTGCTTTTTATCACAAAATAGTTCCTTGCCTGATAAGCTGGCTGTAACTAAGCAAATATATTTTTTTCTTCAGCAATTATAGGATAACTAGTCTAAGACAAGGACAAGCTCTGTTTTCCTATTGCTCTACACCGCCAGCCTGAGCTCAGAATATAACTCTGATGTTCATAAAAATGTCCTCTTGTTAGCATCAACAAGCAATCTAGCCATTGTCATGGTATGAAACTTAATCAGTGAAACAATAGGTCTGAGATTCTTCCTAATCCCCATCATGGATATTATGAATCAATTGATGCCATTTAATGAAAATGAATTGACATTTACTGAGGTGCTTAGAACCTTTGCAGAAGCTGAAGAGTGTTTTTTGATACCTTATGCTACCTGAAAAAGGCTTTTCCATACCAAAAATCTTCCTGAAATGCAACTGCGTTTCCTCTGTATGCATACACAAGCACCGCCTTAGACAACAGAAGTACAGTGCACCGGCACCACATTGCAATATGAGCCATCAGCCAGAGAATAAAGGTGAATCTATTGACATTTCTAAACAATCTTTTGATAAATCTGACTAAAGATGCAAAACAAAAAGCCCTGGGAGTATGGGAGTATGGGAAGAAGGCTGCAATTACTGAAAGCTCATGATCCAGTGGTTAGATAGAACATGGCATTACTGAGAGACATATTGCAACTATAATTAAAAGCAGAACTCCACTGTATTTAAAAAATGGAGGGTATATAAAAAGAACAGAAGCTTTATTCCTGAGAGTGAGCTCTGTGTGATGTTTGAGAGAGTGGGGTGAAAACGGGAAGATAAAAAAAAAAATGAAGGAACAGATTGTTTTTGAGATACTAAAGAGCTAAGGCACTAAATATCAGAAAACTAGTACTTAGAGCTGCAGGAGGATAGTTTGTCCAAATCATTTTCTTTGTATACTCTAGCTGTGTTACCTACTTACTATTTTTCTTGGGTAAAATTGAATTCTGCTGCATCCTGGGGCTCTGACTCCATATTTACCCATACTCCATTACTGTTACCTGACCTGACTCCAGGGACACCACAGAAATACAGGCAGAGATGCAGTCCAGTTTTGTCATGCAATCGTGGACGTTTGTCTCATGTGGATTCTGTCCCACATGTAAATATACACCTCTGTAAACTTAATTTCACCCAAGCATCTAAGATGCCTTCTGAACTTGAAAAATATACCTTATCTGTACCTATCTACCATGAACATATTGTTTAGATTCTTTTAAAAATAAACTCTTTTAATCTTTTCAGTATTTCTACTTTAAAAAAAAATAAAACTCACAGGGATCCCTACTCTATTTAGATTGTACTTTATTTGTTGAATAAAAAAGTGATTTTTTCAAACCTAAGGGAAGTTACTTTTCCCAGCGACACACAATGCAATCTTCATTACTATTAATAGTCTCTAAAGAGTTGACAAACCAGCTGTTCCTGTCCTCAGAAATAGTTTTATGCATTATATTATTCATTTGTTTTCTTGCTTTCCTCTGGCCATTTCAACAAAAATTCATTTCTGTTTGTTTTTCAAGATGTGTAGAACGACACGGATTTTTATTCACTAAAACGTGCTTTTAAGACTAAGCTTGCTCCCCTTATAAGGGCCAAGAAAAGATCCATGTTTCTCCTAGGTATAGGTTGAGCCTACAAAATAGAAGATAGTTAAACATGAGTAACTCACTTTTAACAACACAGAAGTTCAGTTACTAGTGTATACTGGTCTCTGCTTCTTTTATGTTTAACAGAGACAAGGGCGTCTTTTGTCCAGACTTTGCTCTTTGATTATGCCAATTTCTCCACTGACTGTAGAGGGGGCTCAGCCAGCCGGCTCATCTCACATCCCTATAGTCATACTTGTCTCAACTAATTTCAGACATTAAGAGTGTAAATGTGAACTGATTATTCTGGGTTATTTTCACAGTCACAGACACCGTTGAATGCAATTTGCCTGACATAATTTAGATGTCTACAGAGGACAAGATAATCAATTCCTCGGGGCTCTCTCCACCGTTTCTAAAAGGAGGATAGGATGATCACGCAGATGTAGATGTTTACTTTAGGACTGAAATTCCACACACCGACGTGGATACCTAACGTAGGCATCTGTATGGATGTGCAAGCTAGAAAAGTGAGCTCCCGCTGTGGTTAATAACCAAACTAAACGAATTAGCTAGGCTTCCTTTGCACTTATGGGAATGACATAGAAAGTTCCTGTTAGAAATTCATTTGTACTATATTGTGGTGGGAGGCACTGAGTCCTAAGCCATTCTGTCTCTTTCAAGTGACTTCAAAGGGACATGAGAGATGGAGTTTGTTGAAGACATTGAGAAATTTAAATATCAGCATGTTGGTGTCTAGATGCAGATCAGATGTTTAAGCTTCCTTTGGGGTCAATAATCTAAAATGGCACCTTCATTTAGTCCATTGAATGGTTCTTTAGACTCCATTGAATACATTGGCTAAGATCCTGTGTAACTTTATACACTTCAAGGCTCAACTGAGTTTCCCAATAACAGGTGACCAGTGCCAACTGAAATGCCTTAGTATGTTTAGCTTCCCCAGGAGGCTGGCAGATATGAAACATGGGTACTGAAGGCATGACAGATTGAGGCTACCTGGGTAAGTGGAAGCAGATTCCTTTGTGCTGGCAAATGACTCAAGCCCTGAAATCAACTAAGATAAATCCCAGCCAGACTAGACATCTGATTTAGGTTGATTTCTAACATTCATCTCCAGTAAGATGAATCCCATGCTGTGTGTTTCTCAAACAAAGACGATTTGAACGACAACAAGGCCTGGCTACACTCCTTTACCTAAACCTCATTTTTGTGCCGTCACAAACTGTTTCTCCTTAGGATGCTAAGCTTCTTGCATGGTTGCATCATCTGGTTATACTCCATCAATGATTTCACTTCCCTTATTTGAAGCAGCCCTTTCATTCTCACCTAAATATACATATATACACACACACTCTTTTCTGAGGGGACATTATAATTAGATTTTTGTTTCTTTCTTGTTGTATTTTACAGGGAACATATACTGCATATTACATAGGAACCACATAACTAAATTTTGTACTTTTCACTGTTGGACTCCCAATAAGAAAAGGATGATGTCCATGACTTTATGAGCACACTGCTAGTCCCTCCATAAATACTAAAGTGCTGAGAACGTATTAAGGGTCCCAAAGTTCATTTTCTTTTTCAGCTTCCTAGGTGTGGTAAAATAGCCACTCAGAATTTCTGTGGTGATTTTAAAGACACATGGATGTTAATACGAACATTAGCAGTTGAATAACTATTGTTAATGTTGTTCATTTCTGCTCTTTCAATGGAAGATATTACTCCATACTTCTAATGATCCCATTAGACGCCCAAGATGCTTTGGAAAGGTAGATGATAAAGAGAGCAGACCTGTCACAAGAGCTGTATCAGGAGAGCTGTAGAATCTACAGAACTTTTCTGGCAGTGGTAAGACAGAATGCTCTGCTGTCAAAAATTATGGTAGAACAGTTGTCGCTGTGCCTTCCTGTCTTACTCTTCACTTTAAATGTAAGGAAATGTGGTCAGCTCTGTTATGGGTATACACCAAGAGATAAACCTTTCTCTGAGCAATAAACAGAAACTGTCTTTCCACCACTGTTTTTTCTAAACAACAGCAAAATTCTTGATGTGTTCCAGTTCTTCCTGTCATTCAACATGATCTTCTTAGCATCTCTTCCTAGTCTCTCAGCTTTGCAGAACTACCATATTGCACTCAGATCAATCCAAAACCCAAACCAATGAGAAGGGCTCTCTGAGAGTTGGATCAGGTCCAAAGCTTGCCTCTCCCCTAGCAAATCAAAATGGAGAAGGGCTCACTCTGTGGCTGCAAGAGGAAGTGGTAGAGATGGTTCCTGTCCATATGTCCAGCTTCTCTTGCCCCCAGAAAGAGCTCAGCCTCATCCCTACCATTCATTGGAAACAGTGTCTGAACTGTGCTATCAGCTGAGTTGTACCCAGGCATGACCACTAACACAGCAATGCGTCTATCTATGCCTGGCCCTTTTTATGTTCTTGTACTCATGCCACGCAGACAGCCCTGCTCTGAAGACACTCGTATGCTTTCAGGAGATGATAAGTCTGTAAATATACTCACCGAAGTTTTTAATGTCTAGAAGAAACATCACTTCTGGAAGGAACAGTGTAGAGAAGGGGATACATGGGTGTGATGCAAATACAATATGTATGAGTTTGATGGTTTGGCCAGTTTCTTAATAGTCATAGGACAGCATAAAGAAAAGCCATCTAGGAGGATGATTAGCTGAGAATTGATTATCTTTTGATTAGCTAAGAATTATACACAGAACAAGATTTCAGCATGTAAACACATTGATTTTTTTAATGACCAGTTATTAGAAAAATAATGCAAAACATCTAAATAGCAATAAATAGATGACACAACTCTGATACATATGCAGCCACCATTCCTAGGTGATGAATTAATCCCTGATCCTAGAAGGTATGAGGTTCTTCTCACCTTCTTTAAGTTTTTATGCTGCAGTTATGTACAGCTGAGCTTCTTGTGCCATAGCTCTATTTGTAATGAAAGAAGAAAAGCAGACATGCTTTAGTGTCTTTTTTTCTGGTTTTTTCCTATATTTTTATTTTAACATTAGACCAATTGGATCCTGTATGCCATTGACTATACTGATTAAATGAATCCCACACAGAAATCCTTTATATGATCTACCCCCTCGAGACTCATTATTCTGAGTGCTGGCATTTTGGAAAAGAACTAAAGAAAAATGAACTCATAACAGGAACCAAAATCTTTCCTGTGAGGGAAACTTTGTGTGCTCAAGGCCATGCACTGCAAGCTATGCGTAGGGGGAAATTAGTTGACTCAGTTTCTGGAAGTGCAAAATACTGTAGCTAAAGATTTCTGAGTCACAACCTCAGATGGGACAGAATAAAGTCTTACAGGGATGAAACTTTCTTGTAGGTCTCCCAGTGGAAGTTGTAGTCATTAAAGCACTGGTATTTGCCCTAAAAAATAACTACCTCAGGAAAATAGGAGGGCCATCAGTCTCTAGGATTAAACAGAGAATTCTTTTGGTATCTATGTAAAACATATCAATGCCAGCCTACTCCCTTTAACATTCATATTTGGCCTATGGAAGAACTGCAGAATGCCTTCATTTACATTAATCTTGGATGAAAGCCTCGTGTTAGTTTCCTCTAAAGACGCTCACTCACCAGGAATGTCAGTTAGGCTTCTGCTCTGAACTACTTTGTGGAAGGACATCTCTCTCCTTTTCTGCTGACTACAGGGTGCCCAGAGAGACCCTCCCCTTACATAACATACCTGAAGTTTGACAAAGTGGATGCTGCAGAGATTATTCCCTACACGCTGCCCTGAGGAGCACATGTAACTGCACAATCTAAGCTACCACACACCTCCGAAACAGCAATCCCTTCAGACTCTTAGGAGCTGAAGTGTTTCCTGTTTCACAAACAGTATCTGACAGTCTAATAAGAAGAAACGATCAAATATAAAAGATATTAAAAAACCACCATCAACTTTGGCCATGAAAACTACTACAGGGAGACCCTTTTCTCTTTTCTTTATTCCCACTTCCCTCCCTACCTTTCTTTCTTTTTCTAGCATAAAAGATTTCCTCTCCAGAAGAGATTAAATACATTAAAAAGAAGTAATCTTGTGGCTGTCAAAGGGTTTTCAAATAACTGCTTTTAGATTTGATTAAAACCATATTTCAAATAACATATCTAGCTGAAATCACAATCCAAACTAATAATCAATGAGCAGGTCCATTTGTTAGTGGCAGAACATCTCTTCATGAAAAATCAATGACAAAAATAATATGGAATCCTATTCTTATTTTTAAAACTAGGGTTTTTTTTTTCATGTTAATACAAGTGTAGTGGCACCAGATAATTGTCACCTTACCCTCTGATACGGAAGTGCAGGAAGAAAAATCCATGAACCTCCCCCAGGAATAGACCAATGAAACAAAAAAGAGGTTTAGTCCTGTAAAATTGGTGAAATTCCAACAAATTAACTAATCTGCAGGAAAAGTGTAATAAAATATTTGTCATTATCATGGTATTCACAAGGAAATCTAAAAAAATCTTGATTTGACTCAGAGTAAGAATATTGTTTAAACTTTTGCCAAATCAGTAAGTCAAAAGACCATCTGGGGTCAAAATTAGAGCTGTAATCTCTGCTTAAGTGAGAGTCTGTTTTGAGCAAACTTAACATTTCAGAAGTATAGATTGTATATTTTATTGCTGCATTTGCTACATTTGTTTTTGTAATTAAACATTTTTTGTAGTAACTCAACAATATGACGTATTAAGGTTTAGTGGATGCAATTTTGAGTGCTACTTGAAAATCCATATTTTAAGAAAACACTAGTAGTGGAAGCAGAATGCCACGTGAGCTAATTCTGCAACTCAAGTGACATTATTTGAATCCTGTCTAACAAATCGACCATTGCTTGATTTAGTAATTCTAGACGATCAAAGACTACATTTTTTCTATCATAAGTATGGGGGGAAGATGCTGTTTTCTAGTTATGTTTTTGTGTAGTTTGCCCATTATTACTCTTATTTTTCTAGGGGTCATTATAAATAACAAAAATAAAACTGTGTGAGAAAAGGCATCACAACCACTTTCTTTACAGAAGGTGGTCTTTTTTTTTTTGAGAGAGAGAACTGTAAAATAATGAGTGTATTGCACAATTATATTCAGAGAATTAAGCTGTTTCCTACAGCATTAGTTGAATAATGTGAGAAAATTCTGATTGTAAATACCCATGAAAAATAGCTGCACGAAAACCAAGTCAGCATTAGGATTGATCTATACCCAGGAACTCATGAATAGAAACTACATAAAAATTAACTCAGCATTGCAATTGATTTACACCCAGGAGAGCAGGAATAAGAAGCAGCGTAAGTGTGCCAAGAAGCACAGAAAGAGGACAAACTTACCCTCTGGTACGGTGAGATTTTACTTTTTCAAAGAACCTATTGTATGAATTCTCTTATTTGTTCAAAATTTCCTTTCTTTTAAAGACAACTGTGATTTCCTCCCTCTGCTTTCTCCAACAGTATTTCAAAAGTAGTAAAAAACCTCTGGACTTATGGTTGTCAGGCCAGAGAACACAAAACCATAAAGTTTCTCTTAAATGGGGATATTACATTTTTACTTATAACAGCTAGTTTTCTGTGCTGAACATGGTGAACAGTTCATCATTTATGCGTATTTACTGAACTCCTTTTCTTGCAGCTTAATCTTTTATTAGTAGGTTTTAATTGTTCCAGAATAATTATTCGAAAAACTGGTGAATAATAATTGCATACTGACTAAATAACTTTGACTTGAAGCTTCAGGCATGTGGTACCTTTACATCCTCTAATCACACTGACTTAATTTCTGGTCTTAGTTTCCTGATGCGGAAATTACAGTGATAATTTCTGTATCTGGGCTTTTTTTGTGTGTCTGTAATATGCAATACTCACCTGAAGAGATCATGAAATTGTTGGTTTTCCTACTTTTTCTTTCTCTCCCAGAGAAAATAATTGTGAAAAATGAAGATAGAAAACAAGTCCATCACAAAATCCCTACAATGGCATTGGTGAAAAAAAAATCTCTCATGTTGCTCTGATCTATAGCGGCAGTCAAGATTTATACTCAGGCCAGCTAAAATACTAGAGGAGGAGATGAAGATGATGATGATGATGATGACAGATAAAAAAAATGAAATCACACATCATCCTGAATAACTACCTGCTTTTAATAGCCACCAATTGTCAATTTATAGGGCCAAATGTGTCAACCAACATTCAAATGTCACCAGCTGAGCCTAATATATTGTGTTTAAAGTGCCCAGTTTGTGTAACAGATAATTACGCCATTGACCACTTTGGCCCAGAACATTGTTCAGAAGTTGCTGAGCTGCAGATTGCTGGAAGTCAGCCAGGTATTCTTGGAAGAATCACCGCATGGCTGCTGTGCTCTTATACTTTTATCATGTTTTCTGCTACAGCCACTGTCGGAGAAAAGAATCAGCTCTTAATGCCTTTGCGCTTAACTGTGCCCCTGTATTCATGCTCTTAAGGTTTTGTTTTTTTTTTAAATAAAAAGGCAGAAAAAAACCCACAACAAGCCAATGTATTTTCTCATTTTAAATATTTCATTACTGGAAGGTTGATTCTGCTATTTAAATAAAAGCTCTTTAAGCAATCATGTTATATTATAATGTTTGCCATTAAGACGCCCTGAATTTTCTCGGAGATATTATTAAGGAAATAATAAAACAACAGCACTCCTGTTTACACTTGCTACTAAATCTGAAACTCCTGATGCAAATATTAGCCAGCAAATCAAATGAAATAGAAGCAGAAGGCAGGCAAAGGTAAATGCACGAAGCAACACAGGCTTTTCCACATTGTTAGTTTATTCTTAGAATTGCTTTTCACGCGGGTGTATGAATCCTGAAAAGACACATGATTACATCCCTGAGTACAGGTCTGGCCTGGGTACACATCCTCAGATCTTTTCTTGGAAACATCACCACCTTAATTCAGGTTGAAATGATTAGGTGATTAGTAGGTTATTTCTGCAGCCTCCTATTACAAGGGATATAACTATCAGTTGCAAACACAATTCTCTTCTGAGAACGACAAAAACAGCTCCCGTGGCCTCTGTTAATTAATAGATGGCAATGAGCTTTGTATCAAGTACTTAAATGTTTCCCCCTAATGCAGGGTTTGTTGTTATTATTGTTTCTCCTTCTGACAGTAGAGGGCTTATTATAGTGGAAAAGCTACCGAGGTAGAATCACCGTAATTAAAAAGACATTTCATGAAACACGAAGCGGCAACAGGAAGACTGTCCTCTTTTGTGTCGCTTAAATGTGAAACTACTTAGTGGCCTGAAGAGTCTCAGGGGCTGGTGGTATGTCCCTAAGTGTTGTTTGTGGCGGTGTACTAGCTGCAATGGTGAATTAAACAAAAAGAGATTTATACAGCAGAGGAATCGAGGATCCAGTGAGAAAAAGAAGGCAAACATAGCTGGTGACCTTTAAAGACGCTGGGCGTGCAGGCAACCCATGCAGATTCCCTCGACGCTACTCAAGGTACGTGTTCTCCCCACCTTACGTTGCGTTCTGCAGTGAGACCTGTCAGGCGGGTGGGTTGGCATCACCGCTCATTAACAGCTTTGGGCTGTTTTGCATTCATCTGCCTGTGCAGAGACAAAGGTCTTATCTCTGACACCTGAACTGCATACTAGAAGCAAGGGAGTGCTGTTGGTTAGGAAGGAACAGAAAAAAAAGGGGTGCAAGTCAGGGCAGTACTGAACTGAGATTTTGAAGTGGAAAGACAGGAATAATTGATTTTTCAGCTTGCTGTTAATTCTTATAAATGGAAGAGATGTTCAGGCTGACCTGGTTTGTTTTTCCTATTCAAGTATACCAGTGAACAAAAAAAAATACAGGTCAGAACATGTAGGAATACTTTGCATGGGTTTTATTAATAGTTTGCTTAGGTTTTATTAATTTTCTATTTTTTAAGTAAATTTCATGGAAAAACACAACATGGCAATTGTTATGTGATAAATATCAACAAACTGTGAATGAAAAATCACACAAAAGATCTTTTCTGATACATTTATTATCTTAGTTTATCACCTCATATCTCTGCAAAGCTGCAAGAAAGTAGGGGCAAAATATTGCAAAGTGTTAGAACATAAATGCTACATGTATGTACACAACTGAGACAAGTCAAGCACTTGGAAAGGTGTTTTGAGCTCAGAAAGGTGCAAGAAAATAGTTAGATGGTTTATTAGCATGCACGTGCTAACAGAAGTCAGGTTTATTTGCATGCACATGCTAACAGAAGTCACATGGACTAATTTTAAAACTGGTATGGAATCGTCTTTATTATGGAAGCCATTACAGAAATTTATGTACACCAAGAAACATCTGTTTAATGCACATTTATAAACTTGGTAAACGTTTGTACAAGGTCAATTCTTTAAACATCTGCTGGTGCATAAATATCAATGACAATCCCATGACAAAGGCAAAAAGAACAGGCAAAATTAAGTCATAGATAAAAGAATCCTAGACAATGGGTTGGGGTTTTTTTGAGCAGAACCAATCAGCCTGATAATAAAAAACTAATCATCAGATTTTGTTGTTGTCTGGGCTTTTGAGAAAGGGTGTAGGTATCCCACCCATGGGAAGTGTGCACTCACACTTTGCAATATCCTACATTTGCAATCAGACCAACAAGGTGGTATTTCAGGAGACCCTATGGACTATGTCCTGCTCCTAACTGTACCAGTAACTGTACCGTAATGGTACTTCGTTCTAATGCAGTAGCCAAAGCTAGATCTGAAGGCAGTGGAAATTGGTTTCTTTTTCACTGAATGCAGCAGAATGCCACCACAGGAAGGCAGTCTATAACCTAAATTAAGTGTCCTTTCATCCTTATCCCACGATCAAAACAACCCTAATCCAAAAACTGTGCTTTAAAATTAGATTATAAATTTTCCAACTAGATACAACTTTTCTTTTTTTTCTCCCAAAATACTGTAACTTTTTTGTGCGTGTGGGTTTTGTGAGTTTTTTTCATAGGAATATGTTTAAATGTTTCACCGAAACCCTCCAAGTCAAAACAAAAAGGAAGTATTCCCACAGCAAATGTAATAAAATGCTCCTTTTTTTTTTTTTTTTTTTTCCTCAGGCAACTACTTAAAGAGCAATATGAGTGCCTCAGGATGGACATCTGGCCCCATTTGAGAAACTCAAGGACATCATGCCTGGCCTCCAGCTGCTGCTGCAGAAGGACACAAAATCTCCGTTGAGGTTTTACCCCAGTAGGGAGCTCAGCCCTGCACAGCTGCTCACTAACCTCTCCCCAACGCCGCCCCCAGTGGGAAGGGGAAGAGAATTGGAAGGGTAAAAGCACAGAAAGTAATGAGTTGAGATAAAGACAGTTTAATAAGTCAAGCAAAAGCTACATGCACAAGCAAAGCAAAACAAGGAATTCATTCACTGCTTCCCATCGGCAGGTAGATGTTCAGCCATCTCCAGGAAAGCAGGGCTCCATCATGTATAACGGTGACTTGGGAAGACAAACACCATTGCTCCAAAGATCCCCCCCTTCCTTCTTCTTTCCCGAGTACAATCTCTTAACTGCGGTGCTGTCGCCATCTGCTTTGTGGAGACCTCTCAGATATCCCTGGACTTTGGCAGTGCATTAGATATCCACTTTTTCATGCCTGAACTGCTCCCATACTGTGAAAAGAAATGTCAAGAAAAATGGGTTTGATTAGCAATAATTTAGAAGAAAAAAATCTGGTTTTGGGGAAGTAGAAATCAAGCCTTCTAATAACTTTCAGGGATCTTAAAACAAAATGGCTCTGTGGTAGCTCCAGTGGTTTCATGGAAGATGAAGTGCATGATCCCTATCTACTTGTGTACTCCTACCTGTTTTCCCCCAAAAAATTTTGAAATCCCATGTCCCATTCCAGCCACTCTTGACAAAGCAACAGGGGCTGAATGGCATTCTTCTTCTCCAGTTTAATGAAAATTAGGAATCATATGGTGGAGCAGTACCTCTTTAGCACTTCTTATTGAGGGAAAGAACAGTGCATGAGACCAAAAATTAGAAATCACAGAAATCACATGAGAGTTCAAATTTTCAGGTTCATTTTCTTTAAAAAAAACCAAACAACAGAACCCTTCACTATTTCCAGTAGTGACAGAACTACCTGCATTACTTAGAATTGAAAAGGTAAAGGGTGTAAAGGGTGATTAGTTTTTTGGGGCCAGGAAGCACTGCTGGCATAGAAAAAGATCACATAGCAATACGATTTATGTCAGCAAATAAAGCTTCATCTATGAAGACACCTTTGTTATTCATGAAATATTTGGTTACTTGAAAATGGCAAAAAGTGTTTTATTTGTGTTTGCATTAAGGGACTGTTTCCTCTACCCAGTTTGTCAAGGGGAGAATAGAGGAATTGACCAAACTAACACTAATTTCATTGTTTTCGTTCAGCTGAATAAACACACAAATTAGAAGTAAAAAATTGAGGGCTCCCACATTGTAAAATCTTTTTTTCTTTTCTTTAAAGTTGGAATAAGCAACTGGTCCAAATTTCTTTGCTTTGTTTTGTCTTTTGTAATCTTTGAGGAACTTCAAACCTTGAGATTTGAAGAGACCAAGAAGACTTTCGAATCTAAATGAAACATTGTACAACCTTTCAAATGTGGAAAAAAATACCAGGTACTTTCACATTTGACTTTGACTTCTCCTAATTTCTCAGTAATGAAAACTAAACACAGAGTCAGTTATTTACATGGCTGTATTAGCACACACTGAACAAATACCATGGGGTGTAAAATCAATTTTGTTTGTGAAGTCCTAAGTACAGTGAATCTGACCTCTGCCTGCCAGTACGTATCTTACACAGAAATGTTTGCACATTTTCATGATCACTGGAAGTAACCACAGATTTGGGAACAATTCAGCTTACATTAAGCTCAGTAGCTTGTTCTTCTCTGCATAATGTCACTGCTTCATAGGAGAATGGAGGGAAAACATCCCCAGCACAGGGCAGAACATAGTCAGGGACAAAACTTCTTC
Source organism: Ibidorhyncha struthersii (assembly GCA_013398815.1). Taxonomy (NCBI): domain Eukaryota; kingdom Metazoa; phylum Chordata; class Aves; order Charadriiformes; family Charadriidae; genus Ibidorhyncha; species Ibidorhyncha struthersii. Next base: position 226,998 of record VZSZ01008390.1, on the reverse strand, counting down.
ACTGAGAAAGGTCAATTTGAGTCCAGATGGGCTGAGGAGATGGCTTTGCTGGGTTATTTTGCAAGACCTGTGAATGCTCTAAATATATATTTATTTCTTTGAAGGGACAACTGAACCTCCCCAAGCCCTCTGCATCCTGCATCAACCTCAGAGAACATCTGCAAGCGCATTAGAAACCTCTGGAAGGATGTAAAAAAAAAATCCAATGGCAAAGAGCTGTCAAGTCTGAGGATCTGTATTGGGCATTATTATGAGGAAGGTTAAAACTCCCTTAGAACATGAAGGCTAAGTGCTCTTAGGAACCACAAGAATAATTAAAAACAAGGAAAGAATAAAATCATGTGTTTATGGAGTTCTACCCTATTCTGTGCAGGGATTTTTACAAGTGTAATTTGGATTTTGGTACTTATATTTTTATAGTTTTTATTTGAAATGTAACTCCATGGAACATAGCTAAGATACTCAGCTTTTCAGAGGGAAACCCAAGTACTCAGCCTTGCTCCCACTGACTTCTTATGTTGTGCTTTCCGCTAAAGGACCAAAGCTCTTCCCTTGGCTCAGAAAGCTCATCCCCAATGGTACGGTTCTCCTGCGAGCCACTTGGTATCTCCAGCTCCTGGAGATATCAATTATACCTTGCAAAGCTGGGGCGGGAACAAAAAAAGAGCTGTAGCTGCAATACGTTAACAAGACAACCTTTTCCGAAAGAGCAAACCTGTCTATTCTTGCTAAGACGTGCTTCCCACCCCAAAGAGTTTCCTTGTGTTATTTCATTCGGTTTCTGGCGATTTGCTCACTCCCTCGCTGTTTGGCTGTGTGACACTAGATGGAGCTGCGGATCTGCTGAAGGCACCCGGCTCCATCTCTCCTCCTGCCCGCAGAGGGCACCCAAGCTCTTCGCAGGTCCGGTCATCCAGGGGATCAAGAAAAGGGGAAGTCGGTCCTGTGACTCATTAGTTGGGGATTTAGAGAGGTTGGACAGTTGGATTCAGTCCCTCTGAACGACGATGCCTGCCGGG